>JAODAL010069569.1:0-16289 GCA_025379985.1 Phyllomedusa bahiana | reverse complement strand
TACCTGAAAATTCTTTTATGTCTATGCCCCAGGCTGCTGCTCTATCCCTGCCTTTATGTACCTTAACCAATTTGGAATGGACTTGAGCAGCAGAAGAGAGGATGGGAGTCATAATCACTTACTCAGGTCAAGGTGGCAGGGACAATCATCATTTCTCTTTTACTTCCCTGGAAACACTACAGTGAAGAGGGGGTCTGCAGATGATGGTGTTATTCCCCTGGGAGACACTCAAATGATGGTGGTGTCCCTCTCCTGTCTCTGATGGTGGGTGAGGTGTCCAGGGTTGAGGGTGCAAAAAAATAGAACAAAAAAAATTTTGGCGAGCAAACCTAATTCTTTATTCCCAGTAGGTAATTTTAACGCAAAGGATTGTACCTTTCTATTAGTCCTTGCTTACATACAAAACACACCCTGCGAAGGGCATTCAACCCCAAAAAAAAAACCCTTGCAAAAAGGGGTTTCCCAGTTTCCTGAGAGTTTGGGGAATGTTTCCATTTTCTGGCATAAGTGTTGGTCGGGGCCAGGGCCATATAGTCACCAATGGCCATGAGGTCTGGTTTACCCCATGAAATCCAGATTCTAGGCTCCTCCAGCCAACAGGTGTGCTGTACCTTTTAACTTTTGCTTTCTATAATCAATTTTTAAATTTTGCTAAGAAGGAAGGGGGTCCTGGGTCATTTTTAGCCAAATTGTCGTCATATAAAGGTATTTAAAGTCATATCTTTGGATTCTATTTTGAAAAGGCTATCAAAAAATAAAAAGTAAAAATTTTCCTTTTTTCCTTTAAATAAAAAAAAGCATTAAAATTTCACACCATTGTATTTTCGGGATCTTTTTTAGGCAAAAAATTAGAGCAAGTTCTTTTTTTTTTGATCTTTCTACGAAAAATATTTGGAATTTACGTTGAGGTTAAAGGGGGATAACTAAAAACCTTGTGAAAAAGGCGCCCAAAACATTTGTATTTTTTTTAACCCCAAAAACCCTTAAAAAACACAAAAAAATAAAAGGGGAGACATTTCGACTGTCCACACGGAAAAAAATGACCATAAATCATGTAAAATATTTTTTGAAACGGCATCAATTCAGTATCTGACAACCACATTTTACTTGTCATGTGTATGTATCCTAAAAGGGAAATAAGTCCCTGATGACCTGTAATTTCATATACTATAAATCATTGTGTGGTGGTGATAGGTGCTCTTTAAATCGAAAAAAAAACTGGCTTACAATGAAACCCAACTTCAGGAGGCAGATGTGGTGGTTATCTTTGGAGGAGGTTTGCCTGCTCTGTCAGGTGTGTACAAAATCTCACCTTTTAGAAATACCCTGGGAAGACCTGGATGGCCAGCATAGTTTTTATTACATTGCACAAACCACAAAGGAAAGTCGGGCTCACCTTAGCTCTTCTGGCTATCCGTGATGTAAAGTCTTTCGCTAATGTTCATTCAGCAGGGCCAGGACGAACTGCAGCTACAGAGTACTAGATGCTCACGTCTGGTGTAATCACCTGCCTTTGCTCAGCTGAGCGGCTTGCTCGGCGAAAAACTCCCAAAGTCCGGCACTCCTGCTCTTGTGAATGGATATACTTTATTGCATAAAAGATTACATCAGCGGTAACACCCCAATAGGTGAGAAGGCTGATGACAGCCGACGCGTTTCAGGCTACACTAGCCCTTGTTCACGGCTAATAAAAAACTGAAACATACACTGTTTAAAAGCATGTTAAAACCAATCAGCTTACTCAAATGGTACGTGACACCATCATGACGTCACATCCAATAGCTAGGCAGTATATACGGATACATGGCAAATGGACACACATTACTATACAAATATATCAATGTATCAAGAACAAATCACTCCTGTAATTTAATCCACAAGGTGCCCTGGTGTTCAATTTTAGTATCCAGTAAGCTTCCCTTTGCCTAAGTTTTCCTATCCAATTGCCTCCCCGATAAGGTTTCTCTACAGCTTCTATAGCTTAAAATTTTAAATTTGTTGTATCTCCATGATGATTTTGGATAAAATGTTTTGCGGCTCCTGAGACTTGACCTATGCATTTTTTAATACTATTCAGATGTTCACTAATTCTTATTTTTAGTTTACGTATAGTACTGCCGACATATTTCATTTTACATGCTGTACATTCAATAACATAAATAACATGATGACTATAGCAGATGAGGAATTGTTGAATAGTGTAACAATTTGATTCATTAATTTCAATAAAGGACTTTGATTTTTTACACATTTTACAAATATTAAAACGTATTCCACCACATGCGAAAAAGCCTTTTAATGACAGCCCTGTTTTGTATGTATTTTCAGTTGTAAGGGCACTGGGGGAAATTGTATTCCCTATTGTTTTGCCCCGTTTGGGTACACACATAACTCCATTATCTAATATTTTACTCAAAGTGGGATCTTGTCGTAAAATATTTATATTTTTGTAGAAAATGGATTTAATTTATTTAAAGTTTCTACTATAACCTGTTGAAAAGGTAAGTTTATATTGTATAGCATTTTCGGTTACATGTGATTTAGTGTTGTTATTTAACAGTTGTAATTGTGATCTTGTCCTGATTTTATTTTTTGCTTTTATTAAACTGTTATGGGTGTAAGCTCTTTGGGACAACCTCTGATCTATTTCTTTCTCCACTTTTAAATAATCAGTCTCCAAAGTGCACGTACGTTTTGCCCTAACATATTCACCATAGGGTATTGCCGCTATGGTTTTGGGCGAATGGCAGCTATTAGCCCTTAATATCGAATTACCCACACCTGGTTTACGATATTGTGTAGTAATGACCTTACCCATATATACATCACCTTTCAATAGAATGTCCAAAAATGATAGGCTTACTTTGCTCCATATACATGTGAACTGTAGATTAAATTGATTGTAATTGATGTATTCAATGAATGGTTGTATGAGGCTACATCGCGACCCCAAATTAACAAGAGGTCATCGATGTAGCGCCCATACCATATGATACAGTCAAAATATGGATTATTGAAATTATAAATGACATGGTGCTCCCACCATGCCATTAGCAAATTGGTCAACGATGGAGATGAAGTTGCCCCCATAGGGGCTCCCACTATTTGCAAATAGTAATCGTTCAGGAACTTAAAGTAGTTATGTTTTAGCAGGTATTCTATTGCCATCAATATAAATTCTTGCAATTCCTCATTATAACTACTATCATTCCTTAGAAAGAACGATACTGCCGTAATTACAATATCATGTGGCAAACTGGAATATAGGCTTACCACATCGCAGCCAATCCAAGTATGTTCACTAGTCCATTCCCTGTCAACCATTGCTCTAAGTACCTCTTTTGAGTCTTTTATGTAACCTTGTCTACTTTGTACCAATGGTTGTAGATGTTTATCTACCCAGGTACTCAAACGCTCACCTAGGGAGCCAATGCCTGAGATTATGGGATGGAGGCTGGGTGGAAATGTGCCTTTATGGATTTTTGGGGCCCCATGAAATATGGGTATGATTGGATCATGTATCATTAGATATTGTTTTTGTTTAGTTGTTATGGCCCCCAATCTGGCACCTTCCTCTAACAGTTTCTCTAACTTACATTTAAGTTGTTCAGTGGGATCTTCATTAAGTTTTCATTAGGTTATTTGATCCTGTAAAATTTCATTAACCTGTCTTAGATATAGATTCTTATCCATCAATACCGTTGCCCCCCCCCCCCCCCCTTGTCGGCGTTTTTTTTTATAACAAAATTAGTGTTGTCTTTAAGTTGTTTTAATGCTGTCATTTGGCTCCAAGTTAAGTTTTTACATTTTTTCATATTACCAACGTTCTTTTTTTGTAGTGCAAGGAGATCTCTTTCCATTGTGCTTTGGAATATTTCTATTGCTGGTACTCTATCCTTAATTGGATAGAAGTCTGGATTAGATATGTTAAATTTTATACCAGCCTGAGTAACAGTACCATCAATTTCATCCGATCCACTGGCTTCATGTTGTAATTCATGCAGAGATTTTAAACTAACTTGTTCATAAAATGGCTTGTCTATATACTCATTAAATATCTGCAAATTGTCAGTGTTAGTATTAACTATTTCTGTCTGTTGTTCCTCATTGTAAAAATATTTTTTGAAAGTAATTAATCTAACGAATTTATTGAGATCAAGCATTGTATAAAATGTCCCATGCGAGCTTCAATGCTATATAATGCACAAACCACAAAGGAAAGTCGGGCTCACCTTAGCTCTTCTGGCTATCCGTGATGTAAAGTCTTTCGCTAATGTTCATTCAGCAGGGCCAGGACGAACTGCAGCTCCACAGTACTAGACGCTCAAGTCCGGTGTAATCACCTGCCTTCGCTCAGCTGAGCAGCTTGCTCGGCGAAAAACTCCCAAAGTCCGGCACTCCTGCTCTTGTGAATGAATATACTTTATTGCATAAAAGATTACAGCAGCAGTAACACCACCATAGGTGAGAAGGCTGATGACAGCCGACGCGTTTCAGGCTACACTAGCCCTTGTTCACGGCTAATAAAAAAGTGAAACATACACTGTTTAAAAGCATGTGGTGTTACAGATTATGAAGCAGATAAATTACTAGAAATGGAAACACAAGTAACAACACTGGAAATAAAATTGGAGACTTACAAAAATGATAAGGAATATGAGATTTTACATAATAAGATCAAAGACAATATCAACAAATTAGAAAAAATCATTATGGAAAACAAAAAGAAGAAATATATTAGGGATACTGAGGACTATAAAAACAATAGAGTTTATACCTGGCCCCAGGAGAAACAATTCAATACACCAAGATCTATACTCAAAAAACGATGGCGCAAAAGAGAACAAAGGTCTGTAAGTTTCTCAGATATGGACAATACAGATTCAGACACGGGCAACAGAGATGATGAATCAGCGCAAGATATACTGCAAAATATTAACCCTTCAAAAAACGAGATGGTCCAACAAGAAGACACAGGAGGAAAAGACAATGTAATAAAAATGCCACGGACACCGAAACGGACTTACATCAAGAAAAAACAATAGATAATGTCCAGGTGGTGATCTTGACCCCTACCATATTGACTGTACAACAAATACAAGTATTGGAACGAGGGTTAAATTTTGTACCTACATCTGATTTTGACTTGTTTTATACAATGCTTGATCTCAATAAATTTGTTAGATTAATTACTGTCAAAAAACATTTTTATAATGAGGAACAACAGACAGAAATAGTTAATACTAACACTGACAATTTGCAGACATTTAATGAGTATATAGACAAGCCATTTTGTGAACAAGTTAGTTTAAAATCTCTATATGAATTACAACAAGAAGCCAGTGGATCGGTAGATATTGAAGGTATTGTTTGTCAGGCTGGTATAAAATTTAATACACCTAATCCAGACTTCTACCCAATCAAGGATAGAGTACCAGCAATAGAAATATTCCAAAGTACAATGGAAAGAGATCTCCTTGCAGTACAAAAAAAGAACGTTGGCAATACAAAAAAATGTAAAAACTTAACTTGGAGCCAAATGACAGCATTAAAACAACTTAAAGATAACACTAATTTTGTTATAAAAAAAGCCGACAAGGGGGGTGCAACGGTTCTGATGGACAAAAATCTATATCTAAGACAGGTTAATTAAATTTTACAGGATCAAATAACCTAATGAAAACTTAATGAAGATCCCACTGAAACAACCTTAAATGTAAGTTAGAGAAAACTGTTAGAGGAAGGTGCCAGATTGGGGGCCATAAAAAACGAAACAAAAACAATATCTAATGATACATGATCCAATCATACCCATATTTCATGGGGCCCCAAAAATCCATAAAGGCACATTTCCACCCAGTCTCCGTCCCATAATCTCAGGCATTGGCTCCTTAGGTGAGTGGTTGAAATAACTGGGTAGATAAAACACTTACAAACCATTGGTACAAAGTAGACCAGGTTACATAAAAGACTCAAAAGAGGTACTTAGAGCAATGGTTGACAGGGAATGGACTAGTGAAACATACTTGGAATTGGCCTGCCCATGTGGTAAGCCTATATTTCCAGTTTGGCCACATGACATTTGTCATTACGGGCAGTATCGTTCTTTCTAAGGAATGATAGTAGTTATAATGAGGAATTGCAAGAATTTATATTGATGGCAATAGAATACCTGCTAAAACATAACTACTTTAAGTTCCTGAACGATTACTATTTGCAACTAGTGGGAGCCCCTATGGGGGCAACTTCATCTCCATCGTTAGCCAATTTGCTAATGGCATGGTGGGAGCACCATGTCATTTATAATTGCAATAATCCATATTTGGACTGTATCTTATGGTATGGGTGCTACATCGACGACCTCCTGTTAATTTGGGGTCGCGATGTAGCGCTCATACAACCATTCGTTGAATATATCAATTTCAATCAGTTTAATCTCCAGTTCACATGTATATGGAGCAAAGAAAGCCTATCATTTTTGGACATTCTATTGAAAGGTGATGTATATATGGGTAAGGTCATTACTACACAATATCGTAAACCAGGTGCGGGTAATTCGATATTAAGGGCTAATAGCTGCCATTCACCCAAAACCATAGCGGCAATACCCTATGGTAAATATGTTAGGGCAAAACGTACGTGCACTTTGGAGACTGATTATTTAAAAGTGGAGAAAGAAATAGATCAGAGGTTGGCCCAAAGAGGTTATACCCATAACAGTTTAATAAGAGCAAAAAATAAAATTAGGACAAGATCACAATTACAACTGTTAAATAACAACACTAAATCACATGTAAACCGAAAAATGCATACAATAATTAAAACTTACCTTTTCAACAGGTTATATAGAAATTTAAAGAAATTAAATCCATTTTCTACAAAAATATAAATATTTTACGACAAGATCCCACTTTTGAGGGAAAAAATTAGATAATGGAGTTATTTGTGTACCCAACGGGCAAAAACAAAAAGGGAAATACAATTTCCCCCAGTGCCCTTACAACTGAAAAATACATACCAAAACATGGCTTTTCATTAAGAGGCTTTTCGCATGTGGTGGGAAAACATTGTAATATGTGTAAAATGTGTAAAAAAACAAAGTCCTTTTGTGAAAAAAAATGAATCAAATTGTTACACTATTCAACAATTCCTCAACTGAGATAGTCATCATGTTATTTTTGTTTTTGAATGTACAGCATGTAAAATGAAAAAGTCGGCAAAATTACTATACGTAAAAAAAAATAAAAAATTTTGTGAACATCTGAAAAAGATTAAAAATGCATAGGGCAAGTCTCAGGAGCCCAAAACATTTATCCAAAATCATCATGGGGATACAAAAAAATTTTAAATTTTAAGCTATAGAAGCTGTAGGAAAACCTTTTCGGGGAGGAAAATTGGATAGGAAAACTTAGGCAAAGGAAGCTTACTGGATACTAAAATTGAACACCCGGGGCCCACCTTTGTGGATTAAATTACAGGAGTGATTTGTTCTTGATACATTGATATATTTGTATAGTAATTGTGTGTCCATTTGCCATGTATCCGTATATACTGCCTAGCTATTGGATGTGACGTCATGATGGTGTCACGTACCATTTGAGTAAGCTGATTGGTTTTAACATGCTTTTAAACAGTGTATGTTTCAGTTTTTTATTAGCCGTGAACAAGGGTTTGTGTAGCCTGAAACGCTCGGCTTTTCATCAGCCTTCTCAACCTATGTGGTGTTCCCGCTGCTGTAATCTTTTATGAAATAAAGTATTATTCATTCAAAAAGAGCAGGGGGGTCCCCGGAACTTGGGAGGTTTCTTTCGCCGAGCAAGCCGCTCAGCTGATCGAAGGCAGGTGATTACACCGGACGTGATAGTTTTTTATTAACCTGCATAACTGAAACTAGTGGTAGTTACTATTATTTGGTCTAATGAGATGTCATTTGAAAAAAAAAAAACCTTTGTATTAGTACACAGCAGAGTCAAATGTCTATGTTTAGGGAGACATCAGTGCTGTTAAATAAATGATTGCCTGTCTTATAACTATCATGATGAACTTTAGGAATAAAAGACTTGGACACCAAGACAACTTGTTTCTGTTTATTTAGTTGAATACATATTAAACTGTATATTTTCTCTCTTTTAGATATTGAATGCACTGTTCCTGAAACATCAGATCTCATACGAAGTCCTCATCGCTCATCTTATAAGATTGGTGATGGGGTTTCTTTTTCATGTAAGAAAGGCTTTGATATAGCTGGACGTAAACAAAGTGTTTGTACAGATGAAGGTTGGAGTCCACCTTTACCCACCTGTCAAAGTAAGTTTCTATAAATTCGGTAAAATATTTGGCTACTCTTGATAGATTTCTGCTGGAACAAATAAAAAAAAAACTCAAGTTTCTACATCAAATGAGCCAAAGGAGAGATCTGGTTGGGACTCTGCTTATTCAGCCAGATCACAGAGCTTCTTAACATACCAGCTCTTATTTATAAGGACCCATTTCATTCATGCAGAGGTCGGTGATCAGCTTTATGACAAAAAGGATTTGTCCAGACAACATGGGTCCATTTTTTGTTAGTCTCTTTATGTCACTTTTTTTTCGAGGAGAAACTGGGAACTCAATCAATCATTCAAGTCCTCATTCCTTTATTCCTTTTTGTGCTGATTGGTAGTAATTTCACAGTGTTAAGTGTCATGTCTACTATATATGTGCTCAGAGAAAGATAAACTGCTCGGCTGATGATGATGAGCTGCTGTACATTTACATCACTCATCAGTGCCGAATTTAAGACTGTGCCTTTGATAAATAAGATCAAAATGCATCTAAAATTTACAACTTGACCAGATCTACTTTTCTTTTCCTTTTTTTAAGTGTAGAACTAAAGTATTTTAAACTCCGCACATTTTTAAAGATAACGTTTTATCTGACCTCAGGGACCCCATCTATCCTGAGAGTAAATAGGCCACAACCACAATCTACTGCTGTGTCTCTCCCATACAATGGTACTACTATTTACTTGTCTGCACAGAGATCTGCAGTTGACCCCATTCCCTTGAACTGTACCTCGCTCTAGTTCCCTGCACAGTGGATAGACAACATGCAGATATGCAAGGAAAACAAGTGATCAGGAAACAGCACTATATCAGTGCTGTAGATCCTTATTCTCAGGAATGGTGGTGGTCTCAGAGGTCAGACCCTCTCCGGTTATAAAATGATGTTCCATCACTTTATTAAAGGGGTTGTTTCACTACAAGGATTGCTTTTTATGTTAAAGATCTTACAAAAACAAGTCACTTTGCAATATATGTCCATTGACAGTGTCCTACCTATTTCTAGATATCCCCTCTTGTATGGGCTGCTTCAGCTCCTCAGGTCGCTATAGCTACAGACCTGTTTGATCTATCTTGATAGGCTGCCGGCATTAGTTGCTATAGCTACAGACCTGGCTTCTACTGCAGCCTAGTGGAAGCCAGTAAACACGCCCCTGAATTCAAAATGAAACCAAGAAAACAGGACTGAGGTGAGATGAATCAATGTAGTGAGACAACCCCTTTAAGTAGAATTAGCCTAATGTGTGCCACAGACATTTTACCTGCTGCATTGTTCAGATCCTCTTTATCACATATGCTTATAAGAGAATGTGGCTTCTCATACACAGCATACAGGGGAAGTGAGCTGGAGTTGTTTGCCATGGATATATCTTAGAGCAATACACAGGGCAGAACAGTATCACTGAACTACAAGCATTGCTCCTTTTAATGATTGGATTTTCTCTGCTTCAGTACATAGCTGCACAAATGATAGGTTAAAAAAAGACACAGGTCCATCAAGTCCAATCTATAATCCTGAGAAAGACAAAAACATCTATGAGATGGATTTTAAGTGTCCTATTTCAATATAAGTAGGAATATTCCTTTATGATTCCCAATACGGCAATTAGTATAAGGCCTGGTTCACAACTGTGTTTAAAGAGAACCTGTCACATAGTTTTTGCCCCCCTGGCTGAGGGCAGAACAAGCTAGTGACAGACATGCTGTTTCCAGCGCTGTGTCCCTTATTCTGTAAGATGCTGTAGTTTTCGTGTATTTAGTGCTCAAATCTGCAGTTTTCAGCCAGAAGAGTCATTCGAAGAGTCCTTCAGAGTGTCAGTTTTTTTCAAACCCAGCCAATCGGAGGCTAGCCCCACCCAACTGACAAACCGATTACTTTGAATAGGCAGAAATGTGAATAACTGTCAGTGGGCAGAGCTAGCCTTTGGTGGGCGGGGCTAACACCTGCTCATGAATAAGATTTAAGGGGTAAATGCTCTAAAACTGCTGTATCTTACAGAATAAGGGACACAGCGCTGTTGCAGAGGCGGCACTGGGTCCGATAAATTACAGACACCAACAGTACCCAATGGACCCTATTGACTACAGTGGGGTCTGTTGGGTTTCTGTCGTGGTGGCTATCATTTTAACAGAAAAAATAGTGCTGCACGCTACGCTATTTTCTCTGTCATTCTTGATGAAAGCTGCACCAGAGGCTCCAAACAGAACCACTGACACAGGTGTTAACCTAGGCTGACTCCTAATTCACCTCCCATCTCCAGAAATCATTTCCCCTTAGGCTATGTTCACATGGCTTAAACCTGGACGTATTTCAGTCCGTAATTACGCGCCAGAGTGCGCCAATTACGGGCTGAAAACGTGCCGGTCATTACGGTAATCCACAGTTCTCATAGAGAACTATGGATCACGTCTCCTCTCCCTGCTCTGCGTTCCGCCGGGCGGGGAGATAATTGACATGTGAATTACTAGCGGCGTATACGCGCCACTGGTAATGCAAGTCTATGGGCCGGCGAGGTGCCGGCCCCCCACTCCCGCCCCCGCCCGGCCACACGGCGTAATTGCGGGGGCGGGAGTGGGAATTGCAAATACACCGTGTGAACCTAGCCTTAGGGTATGTTCAGATGGCTTATTTTGGCGCACATTTTGTCGCGTATTGCGCGTTATACTACGGTAATCCATAGCTCTCATAGAGAGCTATGGATTATGCATTGTCCCCCCCACGCATACAATACGATCGTATTGTATGCGCATGAGGAGAATTGACATGTCAATTGTTCGCGGCGATTATGCGCCACTGACATTGCATGTCAGTGGGGCCGGCGGGCTGCTGGCCCTCCCTCCCCCGTGCTTTGGGAATACACGCTGATCAGCGCGACTCCCAAAACATACGGTGTATTGCGGCGCAATTACGCCGTGTGAACATACCCTTAGCCTGTATTGTTATATTTTAAAAAAGGCACCCTGGTTTTAGACATAAAGCATGTCCCCTTGTCATTGTTACAGATGTAAAAGATCATTAGGCAGATCATCTCTCTACTGTCCAGTCATATAATTGAACACTGTGATGAGATCACCCCTTTGTTTTACTACTTAAACCTAGGGTTATGACTTTTTAACCTTTTTGAAAATTTTACTTATCCTGATGTTGCATTTGATAAACTTTTGCCTGTATGTTGGTTTTCTTGTGTTCTTTAGTTATTTTCTTTAAAAAACCTCCCGCTCCCATTGTAATTTCTCTTTTACCATATAGTGAAACAAAAAAATCATAGTACTTCATGATGTAAAGCATAAACAAAATATAAATATGAAATATATAAAATATATAATATTTATAAATAAAATATATATAACATATATTAAATATAACAAATATGTAAAATATATACAAATTCAGATATCTTTTTGAACTATGTGAATCCTATAATTACTACCATACAGAGGAAAATTGGACTCAATTGAAATGGTATAAACTGCCCTCAGTTCATAGTGCCAGGTGGAATTCACGGGCAATCTTAGCAATGATCTCTTTTTTCCTTCTTCACAATGGAGAGATTGGCTTAAATCTTCTTGTGAATTCATTGCTAATACATGGGAAAATGCATGGTTTTCAAAGCAGCACTATTCAGTCACACATACAATGAGCTGCTGCTGCTATTTCCAATCAGAATTAGAATTACCAAAATTATTTATATTTGCCAAATGCCAGAATAATGAGAGCGAGAGAGAGAATTTTCAAGGCATTTTTTATTACTTACTATATATATAGTATATATACATACTTACTATATATATATATATATATATATATATTATATATATATATATATATATATATATATATATATATACGTACACACACACACAGGAATTTCTTTCTATTGGAAAGGGATTCCTACAAACTACCAGCTAAAGGGCCGTTCACACGGCTTATTTTGGGGACGGATTGCAGCCGTATTGCGCGTCGTACTGCGCTGCAATACGGCTGGAATCCGTCCCAGCCATTACGGTAATCAACAGTTCTCATAGAGAACTATGGATTCTGTCTCTCCTCCCCGCTCGTCGAATACGCCGCGTGGGGAGAAAGTGACATGTTCATTATCCCGGCGGGATACACGCCGTGGTTAATGAAAGTCTATGGTGCTGGGGAGCTGCGCCCCCGCCCCTTATTCAAGCCGTAATTGCGGGCGAAATCCGTCCCGAAATTACGGCTTGAATAAGCCGTGTGAACCAGGCCTAAGGGCTCAGTAATGGTCTTAGAAGCTAAGTCCATAGCATCCACAACTAGAGCAAGTTCTTTCACATCATATTCCACCTATTAAACTACTTGCAAGTGTTATGCTGACAGACCGTAATAGACTGCACTACTGAAGTGCTGCAGTGTATGATGCAAAAAGGATAAAAATAACACAAAAAATATTTCGTGCTTAAAGGGGTTTTCCACCAAGTAAAATTGATGTGAAAAATAAGCAAATTAAATAATAAACATTTTCACCATTTATCTGTGACATTTTCTACAGTAGACTTTATTGCAGACAAACAGATAAATACAGAAATGGATGAAGTCCAAGAATAAACATAAAAACAGGGGAGTGGATCCTTGGGAACGTGAGGGGCAAAACAAAGGTAAAAAAATAAACAGGCAAAAAGCAGGCAGGGGACAGCAACTGATAGCAAACAAACAAAAGCAGCAAACAGGCAGAAGTCAGGTCAAGGCAGGAACAAAGACAGAGGGCTAGAGAAGCAATGCAGGAAGTAGCCTTCACAGCACAGCAAAAATCACAGGCCTTAGGGTATGTTCACACGATGTACTGCGGTGCGTACCCATATTTGGTATCGCTGTGTGCGTAACAACCTAGCATTTAAATCTGTCATGTTATTTAACCCACATGATGAACGCTGTAAAAAAAAAATTAAAAAAAAGACACAGAATTGTTATTTCGGTTCATCCCGCAGCACATAAAATGGAATTGAAAGTGATCCAAAAGTCATGTAAATTCCAAAGTGGAACCAATGAAAACATTAGTTCTTCACACAAAAAAGCCATAAGAACATACCCTAAAAGTTATAGCGCTCAGACTATGGTGATGCAAAAATGTGTTTTCCTTTTTGCAGATACTCCAGCCACCATTTCAAGAGTTACAGGGGTTGTCTCACTACATTGATTCATCTTCCCTCAGTCCTGTTTTCTTGGTTTCATTTTGAATCCAGGGGCGTGTTTACTGGCTACTATGAGGCTGCAGTAGAAGCCTGGTCTGTAGCTATAGCAACCAGTGCTGGTAGCCTATCATGAGAGATTGAACAGGTCTAGAGCTATAGCATCCTGAGGAGCTGATGCAGCCCATACAAGAGGGGATATCTAGGAATAGGTAGGACACTGTTAATGGACAAATATTGCAAAGAGACTTGTTTTCGCAAGATATTTAACATGAAAAGCAATCCTTATAGTGAGACAACCCCTTTAACAGTCCACCATTTAAAGAATTTAGATGAATTGTGAAAAAACATTTATCACTTATGTTAATTTATGATAATATGCATGATATTTTACATAATTAAGTCAGGTTTGTATCTACACGGGCCCCTCTTTAATTCACTCCAGTCTTTTCTTAAAAGATTAAAACTCAATAATTTCAGTTGCAGGACTCTTTGGTTGTGGTCACTCAGAATGCATCGCATGTAAATTTGCAACAAATGCAGAGATTTTTAGTTCACATACCGACAATATAACAATTTCAAATTGTAGGAATTAAATTGTAACATAAAAAAATTTGTGCAAGTAATGAAAAGTCCAATATGTGGCCTGTAATAATTCAGCCCTAATGGTATGCATCAACCTGTCAGATACCTGTTAGGCTAGGTTCACACGGCTTAATTGCGGGACGTAATTACGCCCGGCATTTACGCGGTGTGGACGAGTCGGGGGCGGGAGCGGGGGAGTGAGCGGGGGCCGGCACTTCGTCGGCCCATTGACTTGCATTACCAGCGGCGCATATACGCCGCTAGTAATTCACATGTCACTTATCTCCTCGCCCGGCGGATTCGCCGAGCAGGGAGAGGAGACGTAATCCGTATTTCTGTATGAGAACTGTGGATTACTGTAATGAATGGGCCGTTTTCAGCCCGTAATTTGCGCACTTCGGCGCGTAATTACGGACCGAAATACGGCCCATTTTAAGCTGTGTGAACATGGCATTAGAAGCCGCTAAACCTCAGTCTTTAAAAATGGCTTCAAATAAATTCACTGAAGTTCATACAAGTGACGCAGTGATATTTACAGTACATTTATGGGTATAGAATAAGCAGGCGATTACAGGAGGCGATCATTATAAGTTACTAAGACGAGACTAAAAGAAAGTTTGTCTTTTAGTCACTTGATTTATTATTAGGCCTTTTTCTGTTTTCTGTTTCTTTTTTACTTTCCTTTTATACTTGCTTCTAATGTATGTAGACAGTATAACAGTTTTTTATTCATTTCTGGTGTTTTAGTAACATGAGATTGATCTCTTTCTATTGGCGGAGAGACAGTTACGCAATCAGCAAGGTCCTATCAAAAAGTAGTTTAATCATGGAACGTGGATACTATGAAAAGGGGTGCTTTTGCACGGTGCATTTTTGGTACGTTTTTGATGCATTTTTAGTGGGTTTGTTTTGCAGAAATGCAAAGTTATTAATGCTGTGCATTTGAAAAGAAAAGTAACACATCCAAAAATGCACCATTTGAAAGCACTCTAAGGTTTGATACTGCAAAGTCTACAGCTGAATGCTGATATTGTTGAAATGTGATTTTAAAATTCTCTAAATAAAATCCAACTTTTAGATATTTTTCACCATCTGGACAGTGGATACTGTAGATATTTGATATTATTTTGTATGTACTGGTTATAGAACTCCTAACTACATCATGCAACCAGCAGCTCCGGGATAACAGGGTCTGTTCACACCGTGTGTTGGATCTGATTTTGGATACGTTTTTAGATGCATGTTTGAATCCGTGTTTCGGATCCTGAATGGACCCAGACACAAAACTAAAATGTGCAGTGTGATTTACATTGCTTTCAATGTAAAACACGCATCGGTGTTCAGACGAGTGATTGCTGATGCCTGATTATACTGTATGTGTCTTTCTTATGTGTCTTTCAGATCCGTTCAAAGAATTGTCATGTCAATTCTTGATCAGTTCTATGAAGCAGACACCTTAGGGTAGGTTCACTACGGTGTATTGTGGCGTACAGTACGCGCCGCAATACACCGTGTGTTTCGGGACCTCGCGCTGATCAGCTTGCCGGCACCATAGACATGCATTGTTCGCAGCACGTAATTGCCACGAACAATTGACATGTCACTTATTTCCCCACGCGTACAATACGATTGTATTGTACACGCAGGGGAACGACGCGTAATCCATAGCTCTCTTTGAGAGCTATGGATTTCCGTAATTGACGCGTATGACTTGCAATATGTGGCACAGGGTACATTATTCCACAACTGTGACATCACTGCTTGCATAATTTATTAAATGTAACTTTACTGTGAGTATCACTGAACTATGACATCACTGTGTGCATTATTTCTATACTGTGACATCACTTTGTGCATTATGTATGTGCATTAAAAAGACATGTCAAAGATAGCCATAAGCCTCACATGCTGGGAATTTACTTACTGCTGAAGATGGTCATAATAGAATTTCTATTGGGGCCATGACTACTTGTTACGCTACTGCCCCTGTGTTAAGTCTGCAGTTCTGTGTTCTTTTATTGGATCCACTAGGGAGAAGCTTCAATTTCCTAATGTTTTTTACAGTGAGTGCAGAGTTTCTGAGCAGAATACGTCTACAGAGCAAGGAATTACAGTCGGTGTTTGACGTGGATTTGGATTTTCAAAACCGTCAAAAACCAACTGTAAAACCATCCCCATAGACATCAATAGAAATTCCGATTGTAATCTACACTGCTCGGATTTTCTAAT
>JAODAL010069568.1:0-16289 GCA_025379985.1 Phyllomedusa bahiana | reverse complement strand
ATGGTTGATTTTGAAATCCGGTAGATTTTAGGACCTGTCAGATCTTCAACCAGATTGCCGTCAGATTCGCGTATATTCAGTTTACGGGGCCGACGGCAAATCCGAAAACCGGCCGTGGTTTTTAGCGCAAACCTGCGCTAAGAAACGTGTCCAGCGATTTTAAAATGCCATTGGATTTTGGACACCATTTTACAACTTCCCCTCTAAGACCTAACCTTAGATGGGGAAAAAAAAGCAGTTCTTACCTGTCTGATCCTCTCCTTTTCCCCACTGATCTCTACTTTCTGGTCCCATCTTGACACAAAGTAAGTGGAAGGAAATGTCCACTAAGCCAAGCAGTGAACGTTGTTACTTTTCTGTGTTGGATAGGTAAGCTGGTAAACTGCAGCAAAGGAGCTGTGTACAATAAAATTCCCATATAATTGTAACATAGTTTTCCTAAGGCAGCAAAAAGACATGTTTATCCATACAATCCACATCGTACATTCCCATGGGGTGGATCTGCTGCGTAATGGGTTGTAGGTTTGTTGCAGATTTTATTGAAGGTTTTTCTACATTTACTTCAATGGAAGAAGTCAAAATCTGCACTAAAATCTGCATATTAACCCTTCTTTTGGATTAAAAGGGTTTTACCAAGATGTAAAATCCCCTGCGCTGCCTGCTTGCAGAGAACTAGCCATGCATGTGAAAGAGGAGGGCAGCACTTGTGGCCAGACTCCTCATTCACTTGTGGCCATCCTCCTCATTCACTTGTGGCCATCCTCCTCATTCACTTGGGGCCATCCTCCTCATTCACTTGTGGCCATCCTCCTCATTCACTTGTGGCCATCTCCTCATTCACTTGTGGCCATCCTCCTCATTCACTTGTGGCCATCCTCCTCATTCACTTGTGGCCATCCTCCTCATTCACTTGTGGCCATCCTCCTCATTCACTTGTGGCCATCCTCCTCATTCACTTGTGGCTATCTTTCTCATTCACTTCTATGGGAGCTTCCAAATATAGTCAAGTGTGTGCACTCAGCTATGTTCGCAAGCTCCCATGGGAGTGCATGGAGAGGATGGCCGCAAGTGCTGCTCTCCTCATCTGCACAGCAGATCTGCCCTGTGTGAGTGTTGCCTTAGGCCCTCCCCCACTGAAAGGGTGTGCAATTTTTTTTTGCGGTTTTGAGACCCGTCTAAAAAACCGCTGCAAACGGCACAAACGGGGTTCTAGGAAAACCCGTGCACCCAGCCCCACAGCCGGGTTTTCCGCCCGGCGGTTTTTCAAAATACCGACCGGTATTTGTCCTCTGCCATGGGGACGCGCCCTTAGAGCGCTTGTTGATAATTAGGTTTTATTGGATATTTAAAATCAGTGGACACTTGTATGTATTCTCCAGCCCATAAACATGTCATCATGGTGCCTGTTCTGAATATGATGTAACATTGACTGTGCTGAATCAACCTGGCGTATTAGTTCTTTTTCTTTTAAACAGGTTAGAGACCCAAAAACAGCTGTGTACGGCTCCCACCACAACAAGACCAGAGAAACCCAGCATCTCCTGACCACACTACAGAAGTAAGTGGCAGCCATCTTTGTAGTTTAGGCCCCCACACAAGGTTAGGGAGTGATACTAGCTTTTAATTAAAAATCACTTACACCTAGATATGCAGCAGTAAAAGAGCAGCGGGTAACAGGAGTCCAGAAAAATGTTTCTGTATGAGCTTTAGGACACTAGCCAACTCCTATCTTCTATGCTCTGCCTGGCTGTTAGACAGCTGGAGGCAGCAGAAGCCCTTCTCCACTCCTGCCTTCAATAGTAGACCTACTCAGACTAAGAACGTAATAGTTCGAAACACATAAGCTATTCCCTGTCTCGGGTTAACACTTTGTTTCTTCGTATTGTTTTTATTAAGTTTTTTTGGAAGAAAAAGGAATATTTTTTATATTTGCCTATTGCTGGATCCAATACTCTGGGTTTGGGTATAGACTAAAAGGGGGTACCGAGGACCTCCATGCCCCCAAGCTCTTCATAAAAATGTTTACCTCTAAAAAAGTTTTGGACTAGAGATGGGCGAATTTCTCAAATTCGATTCGGTCACTTCGACGAATTTTCCGACAAAATTGTTTTTTTTCCCCCAATTACTTCGCACGAATCGCGTTAAAAAGCAGCATTTCCAGGTGCCAAGCCTGCAGGGGGCTTTTGAACGTTGGCCAAGCTTAATAGAGAGGGGGCTTGGGTTTTATTTAACAATGTTGTGTTTTTTGATGAAAAGCACAACCGCCACTTTTAGAACGCTTACTATAAAAATTTCCCCGGGCACTTAAGAGGGCAAAACTGACCCAAAAAAATAAACGGGAATGTACCTGATAAAGTCATGCCGCGAAAGCTGGAAAAAAACAAACGAGGGGTCAGGTGGCAACATCAGTGACGGTGTGGAGGGGGAGGGGGCAGCCAAGCAGCAAAAAGGTCAGACAAGACATTCTGGAGGGGAAAAACGGAAAAGGCAAAGAGTGGCCAAAGACTGAGAGCGGGGGGCACGGCGGGGAGCGCTGAGGTTTAACAGTGGCACTGACATTTGGGGTGGCAAAACAGGAATAGGCCAAGAGTGGCACAATGGGAAGTGTGGGGGTCACGGCGGCAGAGCAGAGGTCGACAGTGGCACCCAAAGAATTCTGGAGGTTGGCAAAACAGGAGGAACCCACGAGTGGAAAAAGGGGGCTGAGAGCGGGGGGCCCACGGCCCGGCCAGCACCCATGAGGTTTCGCATTTGGTAAAATTTGACACGTGTGGGGGCCCGGGCGGGCGCCACGCAGCACCCATGGGGTTTTTCCCAGACAGTGGCACAAGGGACAAAATTTGTGGATGTCATGGCAACAGCAACGCGCACCCATGAGGTCAGAAGTGGCAAATGACCCCAGTGGGTAGGCCCGGCAGGCCCCCAGCAGAAAGATGGGGGTCAGAGAGTGGAACAAGGGACAAAAGTGTGTAGTTCACCCAGCAGCCACAGCGGGCAGCATGGGGTCAGACCGGGGCCCCACAATGCAGGTGTGGAGGTGGGTGGAAAATACCAGCCCCGGGTTTAAAGATGGTGGTAGGCTGAGGGAAAGAAACTTTCAGCAGATGTGGGGGCATCAGGGGGGGTGGCGGCTTCAGAATAGGGGCTGGGGCGGGGGGGGTTTGAACCCTAGATTTCTTTTCTCCCATTTTTGGGTGGGGTCATGGCTGATGTAGTCGGGCGCCTAAGGTTTTGGTGTGTGGAAAATCCTGTCCGACCCCAACGCCTGATTCATTTTGGCCAAAGGTCGTCTTTCCCAAACATTTCCCGTGGACAAGCGGGTTCCCCCTTGGGGGGTAACGAGGGCCCCCCCCCGCACTGAACCCCGCCTCTGTTGCCACATTTACGGGCCCGGGGCCGGACAGCTTCCCAATGCAAATGGGCCCAAATTTGCGGCCTCAAATCCATTTTGGGGCTCCCCAGTAGCCCCAGCGATTTCAAAAACGGGGTGGTGGCAGAGGGTGTCCAAGTGGGCCCAACAATTTGTTGGTTCGGGGGCGGGCTCCAGGTCTGTGGGCTGCGGCTCCCTGCTGGCGTGGCCCTCCCCACTAGGTGGGTAAAGGGAAGCTGCTAATCAGTGGGACCCAGTTTTTGGTTTAAATTTTGAGGGGAGGGGGGTCGGGTTCCCCCCCCCCCATTTTTCCCCAAAGGTGCCGCGGGGTTACCGTGGAGCGCTCGAGGAACCCCCGGTCGCCTGTCGGGGGAGGGACGTTGCCGCAAATGGGGCAGGGGCCAACTGATTTCGGAGGTTTTCCCTTTTAGTATTGAGTTTGTTTTCCCCTCTCTAGGGGGAAAAAGGCTCCCTTTTTGGGAAAAGGTTTTTAGCGGGGGGCCCAATAGGGTGGGAGCCGTTTTTTTTTCCCTCTGGGATGCTGACTATTCGGCTGTCACTAGCAGGGAAATCAGAATGGCGGGCCCCCATCTGCACAAGTGACCCCGGGGGGTTTCCCTGCCTCCATTTCCACTGTATACTGCCAGGGGTGCTTGGGGGAAATTGCTCATCTTCCTCATCTCCATCCATTTCCCCCAGCTGCTTGCTCCTTTCCCCTTTTTGTCACCTGGGTTTGAAAATCCAAATCATTTCACGGGCCCAAAGCTTCTTTCTCCAATCTCCCCCCTCCTCCTTTTTAGTCCCCAACCCGGAAATCATGTGGCCCGGGGATGTAGTCGCCAAAAGTATCAGTCCCCCCGCCCAGGGCAGATTTTTTCAGCCCTCTGTTTTCCGGACCCTGAAGCGTGGAATGACGGGTTTTTTCATCCCGTTAGGGCTGGCAAAAATGACAAATTTAAAGTTCCTCCTCGAAAAGGCCCCCAACAAACGGCAAAGGTTTTCACGCATGAGCTGCCACTGGCTTTACATCAAAGGGTTTCACAGGGGGGTACTTCTGTCTGCCCGGATCATCAAAAAAAAAATTTAATTGGGCCCTTTTTCTGTTCCCTAAATCGGTCCCAAATGTGCGGCTGGGGAAATTCCCGGGGTGGAAACATCGCATATCAGAGTTTTGGGGTTTTGGGGGAGGCCGTTCTGCCGCTGCAATTCGAGGAGGGTGGTTTTTTCCCGGGGTTTGTACGAATGGTTTAAATGCATCAAAAGTTTTTGGCCATTTTCAGGAAAACTTTTGAAGGGTCGGTGGAAGACTTCAGGAACCTTTTCACAACCAAAATTGAACACGGGGCGCCATGCAGGGTGCATGGACCATCCCTCCTCGGTTTCAGCGCGGGACACCCTGTTCCCCCCATTTTCCGTCACCATGGTTCATTTGCAGTTGGGCGGAGAAAGCCACACACGTTTCTTGTGCATGACGCGGAGAAAGTTCTCCCCGTGTGCTTGTTCGCCGAGGCAACCCAGGGTAGAATGCGTGACACCGCTGTTGCCCTACCATGTGGTATGATGGAGCAGTATTGTGGGGTTTGAGTGGAGGTGGGGTGGAAGAGGAGGAGGTGGACATTGGGCGGGTGCAGCAGTTTGACAAGTGGAGGAGAAAGCGGCGTCCCCGCCCAAGTATTGGTGGGGCCGGGCAGGAAGCAATTCACCCAGGGGCCGAAAAGGAATGTACTAGCCCTGCCCGTAGTTACGCCCAGACGTCCGCGCTCCCGTGCACCTTGGAAAAACCCGATAAGCCAAGGACTGGCCCCACCTTTGTTCTAATATTTAGAAGTGCTGGTACTGCCTTTTTGGAAAAGAAATTACGCTTGGAATCCCATCTCGGCTGGCCAAGCCATTAGTTCTCTAAAGGGTTTTGCAGAGTCCCCCTTTTGGAAAAGGGAGGGTGCAGTCCCAACAATTTGGAAGGAGCCGGTCAGCTTAGCCCCTTAGGATGGTTGGAGCTTTAGTTGTCTTTTGCAATCGCCCGCTAAACGATGCTGGCCCCCCCATGAGTAGCGAGGAGCAGGAGCATCTGGCCCGGAGATGATGTCAAAGAGAAACAGCCCCTTTGCAGAGGTGGGGGAGCCTTGATGGTAAAAATTTGGCTGCGGCCACTGGGGCTGCTGCTGCGGGGGGCAGGATGGCCACCCATCTG
Source organism: Phyllomedusa bahiana (assembly GCA_025379985.1). Lineage (NCBI taxonomy): Eukaryota > Metazoa > Chordata > Amphibia > Anura > Hylidae > Phyllomedusa > Phyllomedusa bahiana. The sequence goes on along the minus strand of JAODAL010069568.1, from coordinate 10,728 downwards.
ACCCCGTTTCTCCCAGGCCACCGGTGGTGACGTGCATGTGTTGCGCAGGGCCGTTGTCCCAAACGTTAGCCCCTGGCCCGTTCACTTTCTGCCACAGTTTTTACATTACCAAATATTCGGCTCCCCCGGTTCTTAGAAAAGAACTGCCACCCCGCCGAGTGATTTTTTTGCCAACGCCCCGACTGAGTGACTACGCCGCCGCTGCCTCGGTGGCCCCGTCCGTACTTTCTTGGACCTGCGAAGGGGTTTTTTACCCCGTGGCCCGTTGGCTCCCGATCTCACACTCTGTATCCTGCGATCACGGCCCCAGCCCCATTGCTGGTGCGCTGCTGCCTGACGCGCAAGCTGACCCCTCTTCCCCTGACATGATGAAGTCCTTTGCCCCCGGCTCCCAAGTGCGGTGGCTACATCTTTTTTTGTGTTTCATGTATTTGCTGTCTCATCACGGGGTCTTGGTATGAGAGGCTGCCTCTCAAACTGACCCCCCTTTGCATATCAACTTCTATACTTTGGCCCTACTGCAAAAAGTGGGGTTTTTGGGCCCCATTTTTCGCTCCCAAGAGCTGCTGACTGCCCTCCTAAAAATTGTTCATCCCCGCATTTAGTGGCGCGGGCCCCCCAGCCCCAATAGAGATTTGGGGGGGAACCGGATGGGACAGAGGGGGGTTGAGGACAGGTGGGGCCGTGACCCCCCCCGGGCCATGCCAACTAAGGGTTGTGTCTGAATACTGTTTGTTCTAAAATGTACAGACACTTTTTTGATGAAGCTATCGTATTGATAAATTAACCCTGTTTTTGACTCCAAATGAACCAATAACAAATTGGGTAACCCTTTGGGTTAAGTTCGCTCCACAAAATGGCCAGGAAAAAAATTTCTTTTTGTGTGTTTAAAAAAAACTGTGTGTTTTTACTGAATTAAAAGCACAAACGGCTTAATTAACCCTTTGGACATGAAAAATTTTTAAAATTTTGGCGTTGAAAAAGACGGTTTATTTTTGTCAGCACACCAGCAAAACAACGCTTAATTAACCCTGGATGTAAAAAGCGCCAAAGGGTTTTTTCCCCACAAAATAGAGCTTTTTTAGGTGTTACAATTTCGTGTTTTCTACGCCCCCACAAAAGAGATAATTGTAAATTTAATTGTATTGCACAGGGGAAGTCATTATTTAGTGCATTTGTGGGAGATCCGAAAAATGACCTGTTGGGGGGTGCGTGAGGACTGGAGTTGGGGAACACTTTAATTAGGACAGGAAAAAATTTTATATTTTGGCGTGAAAAAAAACGGTTTTTGGGGTCAGACACCAGCAAAACAAAGCTTAATTAACCCGGATGTAAATTGCGCAATATAATTGGCAGCCAAAAAAAAAAGTGGTATTTTTATTGAAAAACGCTGTTTCTTTAAATGAAAAAAAAGGAACTGGCTTAGATCCACTTGGATATTGAATGTATATGCGCTGCGTGGAGCACATGGATTTCAGATCCAATACCCAAAAAATTAAGAAAGAACATTAAGAGAAGCATTCTGAGACAAGCTGGGCCCCACAGAAAAACGCTTATAAAAATCAATTTTCGTAAAAATAGCCGCGGGGCACCTTCCCCGATCAGTTTTGTAGGGAGTGTGGCTTCCCGCTCGCGCCCGGAATTATAGTGCGGTGGTGTCACAGAATCCCGCCGGTTTGATTTGGGTTCATCTTGCAATCTCTGCAGGCTATGCCCCTTTTTCTTCCCCGGTGCTTTTCCCATGTAAAAACCCTGTGCTCCAGCCATTTTATCAATCAAAAGCACACTTCGTTCACCCGAAGTACCCCAAAGTTCGACTTCGTTCCGAACCGAAGTTTTCCTGAAATTCTAAACTAATTCCACTTTGTTAGAATCGATTCGCCCATCTCTAATTAGGACCCAAAAGGTCTAGCTGAAGACAACTTTATTTGGAGCTGACTTTTCAGCTGGTCACCAGATATCTATTAAACCCTACATGTGCAATGTACTGAATTAATGGACGTACAAAATGTATTTCAAAGTGGCCAGTCACATGTTCTCTACAGATAGAGGGTGGGCCCTCAGAATCATTTGCTCTGGTGGGCCCAAGGAGCTTCAGTCCGAAACTGGACACACTTAAAGGGGTGTTTCTATCATGAACGTTCATTGCAAATCAGTACAATATAGATAGGTCAAGATAGGTCCCTATCCCTGAGGAAGAAACATGTGATTCCGAAACGCGTCAGAGGTCTTTTGAAGTCATAAGGCTTCTGTAGTGTGGTGACATCACCCTTAGCTGTCACAGCTCAGTGAAGGCACAAGCGCTACCGGCGGAGCGTTCGAGCAGATATTCACTGATGGAAGCTAGGAGAGTGATCAGCGCTTCCCTTAGTATATTGTTACCAGCTGCATATGAATACGGGTAGTGGTATGTGATGCCCTGCTTCCTGACAATTATTGGGCTTGTGTAATTTATGATAAATCCAGAACATTTTCTAACTTATCTAAAATATAACTTTTAATTTAGTATTTTAAAAAAAGCATAATAAACAATTATCACAGTGAGAGACAAGACAAACTGAAAGGGACCTATGAGAACAAATTATTGAGACACACTAGAAAGCAGGGAGCCAATATGAGCCCTACTCTGTCCCTAAAGTAAATTGTCCCTAAAAGGCCCTTAGCGGATGTTTATGTGGTAGAGCAAACTAGCTCCCACATTTTTGTCTCCATTGGGACACACCATCCCTAATCACCACTACCAGCAGGTATCCCCACCGATGACTCTGCGACCTGGGAGGAAACGCGTCTGGGGTTTAAATTTGCTCTCTGTGTGAGGCACTATATGGATATATATATGGCTAAATCCTTATGAGTATATACATGGACAATTCTCTATAGGTGATACGTCCAAAAATTGGCGTCACCGCGGCACTTTTTAGGCGCATCTAATCAGTGTAAAGCGCGCCTGAAAGTAGGATCCTTTAAAAAATCTGGTATACCTTGCATAGTAAACTTAATGTGCCTAAAATAGCGCATTGCACAATCGAGGTGCATAGCGTATCAGTGGTAGGGTATGTAATGCACCTCGATAGGCACATTGCGTTACTGAGGCGCACTGCGTATCATTGCTACTTTATTTAATGCGCCTTTTTAGGCACGTTACAATGTGTCGTGTCCGGCGTGTAACGCGCCTCTTTTTGGTATATTACAGTTCATTTATATCGAGAATATGGCTTCAGAAGTTTTTTGGGCGCAAAATACACCAAAACTATCGTGCATTAGTATAGGGACATGTCGCCCTATGCGTATATACTTTTGCCATATATATTAGTATTGGTGCTTATAATGTTTATGGGGGCCACTGTTTACAATGTATTTAAAAGGATCTTTTGCCGGTAATATCTTTTCCTATGGACTTTATTTAGGGTTAATTAGTTTTGTGGGGTCGCCACTATCGGGGCGGTTACTCCGCTAAGGGCATTTTAGGGACAATTTCTGAATAATCACACATAGAGAGCAAATTTAAATCCCAGACGGATTTCCTCCCAGGTTGCAGAATCATCAGTGGCGATTAGGGATGGTATGTCCCAATGGAGACAAGAATGTGGGAGTTAGTTTGCTCTACCACATAAACATCCGCTAAAGGCCTTTAGGAACGGAGTAGGGCTCCTATTGGCTCCCTGTTTTCTAGTGTGTCTCAGTTTTGTTATGATAAGTCCCTTTCAGTTTGTCTTGTCTCTCACTGTGAAAATTATTTATGTATGCTCTTTTTAAAATACTAAATTAAAAGTTATATTTTAGATAAGGTCGGGGTTCTTTTGGATTTATTATTTACCGCTTTGCCTTAATGACCAATTTTTGGACGTTGAAAAATTTTGTAATTTATGGCACTTTTTCTTTTGCAGAGATAATTCCACCGTAGTTTTTTATCTGTGACTCTGGAAACTTATCGGATCTGAGGAATTTTCTATATGTGTTTCTATGCATAGACAAGTCCATTGGAGTTTTCTGTGACTAACATTGGCGCTGGTATTTCATATATATCTATCCTTCAATATAAATAGGTGTCTGGGAACCGCAACTATCTTGCTCAGAATGGGAAGCCAGTTTCCCTTGCACACAACTCTGTTCTATGGGTGTTCTGAGCATAGCTGAACACTCCACTTCCCTGTAGTTAGAACTCCCATAGAACTGAATAGAGAGTCGTGTGCAAGCGTGACTCCCTTTCCATGTTGAGTCAATACTTTTGGAGGCCCGTTTCCATAATAGGTGCGGGTCACAGACTCTTATCAGACTTTGATGGCGTATCCTATTGCTATGCCTTCCAAGTGCATGGTGGGAACACCCCTTTAAGTCCTATCCTATACTTACATTTATACAAATGTAGATGCTAATTTTGAACGCCCCAGGTCCATATGTGTATTACGGACTGTTCTGCTTTGGTAATATTATGTATTCCTAACTCTGTGCTCCTGTAAAGGAATCTGTTTTTATAATTCATTTAGGGAAACACGACTCCACAATGTCAGTAACAGAGTAATGGGTCCGTTCATCTTTGCAGGTCTGGAGCGAGTGCGGACTAGACATTATAGCAATGCAGGTTCTGCTGAGATCTACGTCCTATCAGCTAAGAAACTTTGGTGTCTCTGGTGCAAAGAACAGCAAACATAGGAATCCTACACTACAGAGAAGTCCTGAAGAAAGAGGTCCCCAGGGTCTGCATTATGCTGTAACCTACATACACTTGGATTGTAGGCGACTGCTTGACAAGGACATTACATCAGTCCAGTACCACAGATTTGTACCTTACACAGCATTGCTGACATATATATATTCATATTTAGCATATCAGGCACAGGGACTGGAGCGAGAGGACAACTGGAGTCAACGCAAGATCTTATGGCCAGCTATTTAACCCCTTAAGGACCCGGCATTTTTTGTTGTTGACACGTTCGTTTTTCCCTCCTCGCCTTCCCAGAGTCATAACTTCTTTATTTTTTCACCTACATAGACATATGAGGGCTTTTATTTTGCAGGACAAGATGTTATTTCTAATGGTGTTATTCACTGTACTATAGAATATACTGGGAAACCGCAAAAAAATTCCAAGTGAGACCAATTGTGAAAAAAAACGTATTTTCGCCATGTTTGCTGCGGTTTTGCTTTTACGGCGTTCAATATTCGGTCAATACAATGTGTTTTCTGTATTCTACAGGTTGTTACGCATCCGGCAATACCAAACATGTAGGGTTTCCGTTATGTTTTGGTACCGTAAAAAAAAATTCCAAACTTTTTCTATTTTTGAAATTTGCGCCGTGGTGCCAGTTTGTGCGACCAATAACTTTTTTGTACTAACACCTACGGATGTCAGTGAGGGGCATTTTTTGCGGGCTGAAGTGTACTTTTTATCGCTAGCAGTTTGGAATGCATACGACTTTTTTGATCACTTTTATTCCATTTTTTAAGTGACGTAAAATGACCAAAAAACGCAATTTTGGCATTTGGAAATTTTTTTCTTCTACGGTGTTCAGCGTACGGGATAAATGATGTTATATTTTTATAGATCGGACTTTTTCGAATGCGGCGATACCAAATATGTGTCACTTTTCTATTATTTTATTGTTTTTATTTGTAAAATAGGGAAAGGGGGGTGATTTGAACTTTTAATACTTTTTTTTTGTACTGTAAAACTTTATTTATTTTTTTTACTTTAACATTGAGTCCCCCTATGGTGCTTGACCACTAGGTGGGGCGATTGTCAATACAGTCTGATGCATTGCATAGGCAATGCATTAGACTGTACCAAGATGGAGGTTTCCCCACTTCCGTCTGCGGATGGAAGTGGGGCAAACCAGTCCATAGAAGTGACAGGGGCCTTCCCAAGGCTCCCCACTGCCATGTCCGGGGGTCGGATCACTGCAGCTATGCTGCGACTGTGCCGATCACCCTCAAGATCGGTGTGGGGCACCAATCTTAATTCATTCAGACGCCGCAGCAATCTTGGCCGCGGCATCTGAAGGGTTAAACAGCGCGGGTGGCGACGCTGCCCGTTCGTGCTGTAACAGCCAGGTGTTGGCGGCGATTAGCCGCTAACACCCGGCGGCTGTGCGGGGGGGTCACGGAGCGATCCCCCTGCAAAGCCCCTTATGGACCCTGGGATGTACTCATACGTCCAGGGTCCTTAAGGGGTTAAATCTGACCAGGGCTCCTGACAGGAGTACTGCTACGGTAGTACTGCCCTGATGGCACCCATGCCTGTGGGATGCAACATGGCATCAATGCCACTCTGGCAAAAATAATTCCATAATATTGCATACATGCCAACTTTTGAAAGTAAGAAAGCAGGAGATTTGAAGGGGCAGCGTGCCTAGCACGCCATGCCAAAAATTTGCATATCCATGCCCATCTTGCATGTAAGCCATGCCCCCTTCGAAAAGCCACACCTTACTCCACCTAACTGTGTAACGGCTGTGGAAGAAAGCTAAATTAGGGTTTTGGCGTCACCCTGCTCCCTGGACTGTTGGATGGTCTATTCAGCATCCAGGAGAGCTGGGAGATACTGCCAAACTGTGCCCTAATAGGTAGGTATCTCGGTGCCCTATTAGAACCCTGTAGCCAGGTAGTAACCCCCTGTAGCCAGGTAGTAGCCTCCTGTAGCCAGGTTAATGCCCCCTACTAGCCAGGTTGCTGCCCCCCTCTAGCCAGATAGTGCCCCGTACTGCTAGGTGGTGCCCCTTACAGCCATGTAGTGCCCCCCATCGCCCGGTAGCGCCTCTATTAGCCAGGTAGTGCCCCCACTCGCCAGATCGTCCCTCCATTAGCCAGGTAGTGCCCCCAATAGCCAGGTAGTGCCCCCAATAGCCAGGTAGTGCTCCCAATAGCCAGGTTGTGCTCCCAATAGCCAGGTAGTGCCCGCAATAACCAGGTAGATGCTCCTTACAGCCAGGTCGTTCCCCCAATAGCCAGGCAGATGCCCCCTTTATCCAGGTAGATGTCCTCATGAGCCAGGCAGATGCCCCCATGAGCCAGGTAGATGCCCCCATGAGCCAAGTAGATGCCCCCTTTATCCAGGCAGATGCCCCCATTAGCCAGGCAGTGCCCCAATAGCAAGTAACACTAAAATAATAAAATCTACTTCACACCACTGCACACACACCCCTCCCCTCACAGGCAATCAGCCACCCCCCCCTCACCACACACACAGATATCCCTGAACTCACGGTCCTGCTGGCATCCTAGTTTTTCAAATGCTGCTCAGGGAAAGGGGGAGGAGCTTCACGGCTCCCACTAAGCCCCGCCCCTTCCCCCTCAGTGCTCTCGCAGCTTCCTCTGACGCGAGGAGAGCATTGCCGGACAGCAGCACAGGACAGATGCTTTAGTGCAGTCAAGAGACGCTACCCGATGCCTCTGTGCACAGATAACCTCTGGCATCTCTTCAGATGCGGCAGGTTAAGCCACCCAAGCGGGGGGGCGGGACACGGCCCCCATTAGCGGGAGTGACCCGCCAAAACCGGGAGGGTTGGCAAGTATGTAAAATTATGATGCCTCATTTGCACTGGAACAACATCTTGTACCATCTTGGGGGTTACTTAGCTCATGGATCACCGTCTTTGGTAAACAGTTAGGGCATGTCCCCACGGCACGGGTTTTCGGCCGGTTTTTCAGCCGGTTTGCGGTTTTTCAGACCGCCTGAAAAACCGGCCGAAAATTAGCACAATGGTTCTCTATGGAAAACCCGTGCAGCAGTCCCTACTGCACAGGTTTTCCGTCCGGCAGTTTTGCCCCCCGCAGGCCGGCCTCAAAACATTGTGCTTGCACAATCTTCCGCCCGGTCCGGAATCTGTGCAAGCCAATGTGAAGTGGGAGGCCCCCCCCCCCCCCCGGCCGCATGACAGGACAAATAATGGGCGGAAAACCGGCCGGCATTTGTCCTGTGCCGTGAGAACGCGCCCTTATGGCACATATGTCACATGGACCACATGTAAACGTACAGAAACATACAAAATATAATCAGAAAACCTTGGTTGTCTGGCCACTAGCGATGCACAGAGGAGACCCTCTCTATCATGGTCTGGACCTATCATCGAGCACCACTAGCACTGTACTAACTGCACAGGCTTACCAGACTAGGCTTCCACAAGGCTTGTGGGTTAAGAGCCTCTCTTCAGCTCCTCTGTTGCTCCACGCACCAGGTAGCGAACCACACTCCTTGCTCACCTAGAGTATCAGGCTTTTAAGGCCTCTAGAGACCTGCCAAAAGCTGGCCTGGAATGTGGGAACAGCCAACCACCCAATGCTAAAGCCATTCTGGAAAAGCCAGCCCTTAAAAAACTGCACAGAAATTATCCTACAACTATCAAGTGTCAGTAACCATTGATTACCAACCGAATATCGCTGGATTTTGCCCACCAAAACCAGGTCCTCGGTGACACATCTCCTGCTGGTCTACTGCTGAAAATTACACAGTGGCAGAATCATGTGACCACCTAGGTTCGCTCTGCCACATTATATACATAAATACTGGTCCAGCCATAATCACACCTTAACTGCACCTCTAAAAACACTAAAGCAGTTCAATTTACATTATTTTATTTTTTTTTAACGTTATTTTTATTAGTGTTTTCAGATTAATAGATACAAACAAACAATAACCCCAACATGGGGGCACAACAAAGGGAAATCAGGAAAGGGGGGATGGGAGGGGAATGCCAGGGAAAGGGTGGCTACGAGGGGAATTAGAAATGCACTTACAATCTGTAAATCTGAACAGAAACTACAATTGTCTGTCATAAAATAACATGCCATGCTGGGCAGATTATAAAACAAAGTAACATAGTTCAAACATGTTCAGAACCTAATATCAGAGCAATGTCAAACTCAGACATAAAGGCAAATAATGCCAGGAATAATGCAGTTCCTCCTCATGGAATCTAACTGGCTTCAGATAAGATGCCTGGAGCACACTAGGGGTAAAGAAAGAAAGAACGAGAGAGAGACCAAAAAAAGGGGGGGGGGGAGGGGAAAGGGGAAGAGATTTCAAGGGGCGCACGAGTCCCCCCACCGAAAAAGGTGAGAGGAATGGTGACAAGTGATTGCCAGTCTCCACTCAGCAGGGTGTCAGATTATCTAATATCGGTGGTTGACCTCCAGCAGCACACTCCAAATACCAGGTGGTATATTGAAAGCAAGAGCGTATGCGGGTTTTTATATGATCAGGAAGAATATTAATTATGGGCTGCCAGGTTAGGAAAAATCCTTCAACTCTTGATTCTTTCTGTAAAGAAGCATCCACCCAATCCATACGCAGCAGAAAAGATAATTTATCTAAAAATCAATTTACATTATATACACTAACTTATCTTACTATTAATATATGCATAACTGGTCCACTACTCCAACACTAAATGATATATACAGAAATATTAAAACAATATACCTAAAGGGAAAGTGTCACCAGGAAATTAACACTTTTTTAAAGAATTTTTGGTTTTTTTTTTTTTTTTTGCATATCACAATCAATATTTTCAAAAAAAAAGACAATATCGCTCTGCTCTACACTGATGAGGGGCAAAACCCCGAAACGCGTATGTAGATGAGCAATATTGGCTTGACAATTATTCCTTTTTGCTTCTCAAAGATTCAGTGAATCAGAAGCAAATCGAGGATTTGTTACAACCTATAGAGGGCGCAGTGAGCTTTCCAGCTCCTTTCCCCCTAATGCCTTGTGATATGCAGATCTGAGTAAGTGGGCTAAAAGGCAAAACAAAACACTACACACCTTAACTGGTGCCTCCATAAGGAGAATGTTCCCCTCCTCATACCCATCATTGCCTCCCACCATCAAGCCAATATCGCTCTGCTCTACACTGATTGGGGGGCAAAACCCCGAAACGCGTATGTAGATGAGCAATATTGGCTTGACATATTATTCCTTTTTGCTTCTCAAAGATTCAGTGAATCAGAAGCAAATTGAGGATTTGTTACAACCTATAGAGGGCGCAGTGAGCTTTCCAGCTCCTTTCCCATAATGCCTTGTGATACAAAAAAATCCTGAAATCCTGCAGTTCTCACTTTGGCCACTAGACCTAATAATAGTCTGACACTGCATGTTCTGTAGAGGAAACTTTTCAGCAGTCGCCTCATTATCAGCACAAGCAGGATTACACCAAAAGATGAAACCAATGTGTATAGATATCACAAGTTCCATCAGTCACAGCTCCCCTTCTCCCCTCCCTGCACACTGAATTCTTCCCAGGTCACAAGGCATTCCTGGAAAACTCTCCTATAGAAGTTTATGGGTCTGATCCTGTTCACAGGCTCCTATGTCCATGAAGCCACTGTATGTTGGTTGACATATGCGGGAAATGACGGGAAGAAAATAGCGCAGCAAGGGGCGCTTTTTTTGTCTAAACAACAGACACCGCTGCGGTAAGGTGACAGAAACACTGTAATCAAAAGGCTCCATTGGGGGCCACAGGTGTCTGTTGTAAAGCATAATTCCGCTGCATTTGAGCGATAACGCGCTATATGGGCATAGAGCATGCGCATTGGCGACGCTGAATCTAGGTTCTTTAATGAAGTATGTGCCCTTACGGACATGCGCATTAGACATGTACACACGCTGACCGCAACTGACATGCGCATGGCCCTCTGTCATGCGCAGTAGGGTAATTGAGACGCTGAGCATGGTGTGATGGACTGTCCGGTCCCATATGCAAAGATCTTTGTAAGTAATGGAGATATTTT
>JAODAL010069567.1:0-16290 GCA_025379985.1 Phyllomedusa bahiana | reverse complement strand
GTAAATGCCCATTTAAACAAAAAGGGTGGTTGAAAGACTCCTTTTTCGGCACTTTTAAATGTGGGGGTTATGCAGGTTTGGGGCTCATGCTGTGGCCCAGGACAGGTATAGTCAATGTCCAGTGAAACTAAAATGGTGGTTGAAAGACTCCTTTTTCCGGCACTTTTTAAATGTGGGGGGTCATGCAGGTTTGGGGCTCATGCTGTGGCCCAGGACAGGTATAGTCAATGTCCAGTGAAACTAAAATGGTGGTTGAAAGACTCCTTTTTTCCGGCACTTTTTAAATGTGGGGGTCATGCAGGTTTGGGGCTCATGCTGTGGCCCAGGACAGGTATAGTCAATGTCCAGTGAAACTAAAATGGTGGTTGAAAGACTCCTTTTCCGGCACTTTTTAAATGTGGGGGTCATGCAGGTTTGGGGCTCATGCTGCGTTCCAGGACAGTGTATTCACTGTCCAGTTCAAGTAACATGATGGTTCAAATCATACTGCCTTCTGGCACTTTTTATTTGTGGGTGATGCAGGTTTAAGGGTCAGGCTGTGGTACAAGACAGGGATAGTAAATGGTCTGTGACTTTTTTTCTGTGACTTTTATAACCTAAGTGTGTTGCCTAAGATGTAGCACGTATCCATTTGACTGTTGTGGATGTTAATTTCAGCTTCTCCAGCCTTGTTTGGGTGTAATAATGAAGGTGTTGTTGCTCTCCCATAGACTTTAATGGTCATCGCGCATAATCGATGCTCACTATCGAAAAACCTTTTTCGATAGCGGCCGACTATCGACTATCGATCGATCTCGATAGCCAACGCAATCGCTCAACACTATTAGAAACGAATGGAAAGACGCTGACGCAGATCATATTGGGTTCATCCCATAAACCTCCTAAGAAATGAACGGGGCCACATTGGCAAGCTGTATGGCGAATTAAGGAGGTATGCAAATTTTGCATTTCCACAACACATAATGTTTTTGTAAAATTTAAATTTTTTAGTTTGAATATGTGTTAAGTCAACATAGTAAACAGTATTGAATATTTTAGTTATAGCACTATTTGAAAAATGCTAATAAATGTTGTTTTCCCACCAGCTTTCCTGCAAAGTTCCGTGAATTTGTACGGATGTCCCCGGAGGCCTTTGACCGATTGGTTGAAATTGTTGGACCTGCCATCCAAAGGGAGGACACCAACATGAGGACATCCATCTCTCCACCGGAATGACTGCTGATTACGTTGCGGTAAGTAAAAAGTTTACAAATTTTTTTTGGAACTTGATTCAGTTCAGTTCAGTTGATTCAGCCGCTGTGGGCTTCTCAGCCCCTTTCCCATAATACCTTGTGATATGCAGATGCTAAGTAGAGGGCGAAAAGGCAAAACAAAAACTCTACAAGCCGTTCGTTCGGTGCTCTCCCTAAGGAGAGATCTTCCCTTCCTGAGCTACCCGATGCCTCCCACACAGCCAGCCAGTATCTTCTCTACTCTGCACTGAAGAGGGACAAAAATCCCGAAACAGCGTTGTCTGTAGATGAGAGATACTAGCTTGGCTAAAAAATCCTTTTTGCTTTCTCAAGACTCGGTGGGTCAAAAGCAAATTGAGGATTTGTTACAACCAACAGAGGGCGCTGTGGGCTTCTCAGCCCCTTTCCCATAATGCCTCGGGAAATACAGTAATTCAAATTCTGAAACCTATTCTCATTGGTCGGCATAAACCGGCCAATCAGAATAGGAGCGACAGTGACCCATTAAAACCTATGGGAAGGATTGACCAATCAGAATCCACGGCGGGACAGTTCAAAATACAGTAAAAATGCTGAAAAAAGCTGATTGGCTGAGCTAGCGGGGACTCGGCAATCCCAGACAATCAGAATAGGAGTGACAGAGACCCATTAAAACCTATGGAGAACTAGTGACCAATCAGAATAGGAGCGACAGAGACCCATGATATCCTATGGAGGAGTTTGGACCAATCAAAATCAAAGGCGGGACAGTTCAAAATACAGTAAAAAGACAGAAAAGAGCTGATTGGCTGAGCTAGCGGGGGGCGTGGCTATCCCAGCCAATCAGAGCGCGAGCTACTCTCCCATTATAGTCTATGGAAAGATGGGTGCTCTGAAATCTCGGCGCTTAGCGCCGTGCGGCATGAAGTATTAATAAAAAAATTATTTTTATTAAATGTAAAACATTATCAGATAAAGAGCAGAACCCTTCTTTACAAATAAAGCAGTTAAAAACCCGAACAACGCGTTTGTCTCCGAGACCGGCGCTACATAGGGAATTGCAATAGAGAGAATTGCCGGGAAATACAGTAATTCAAATTGTTTAAGCTATTCTCATTGGTCGGCATAAACCAGCCAATCAGAAAAGGAGCGACAATGTCCCATTATAACCTATGGAGGAGAATTGACCAATCAGAATAGGAGCGACAATGTCCCATTATATCCTATGGAGAAAAATTGACCAATCATATTCAAAGGCGGGACAGTTCAAAATACAGTAAAAATGCAGAAACGAGCTGATTGGTTGAAGCGGCGGGGGCTCGTCCAGCTTAGCCAATCAGAGCGCGAGCTACTTTCTCATAGAGTTCTATGGGGAAAAGAAATTCTGAGCGCGCTCTGTGATTGGCTAAGTTAAAAGAGGCGCCGTTATTTGGACCAATGGGAGAGCGAGCGACGCTCCTATGGGTTTTCTAATGCAATCTGAAATAAAACTGTACATGGCCGAAATCAAATTATAACACTACAGAAGTTGTCACGATGTGTATATAAAATGAATGATAATATGGGGGTAAAGAAAAAAAAATATTAAATCAATAAAATCATGTTTATTTCTTTATTTTCGTTGCACCCATACTATTGATCCTTGGCGAACGAAAATAAAGAAATAAACATGATTTTATTGATTTAATATTTTTATTCGTTATCCCCATATTATTAATCGTTTTATATACACATCGGGACAACTTCTGTAGTGTTATAATTTGATTTCGGCCATGTACAGTTTGATTCTTGAATTAGGATATTTGGAAAGGGATTTTGTTTTATGCATTTTTTATTTTTGAGGTTTCAGCTCTTTTCTGAGAATGTTGAACGCCTTTATAAAGGCGATTTTTGATTCATACTCCGCACGGACATCTGTAATGATTTCTCGCTGTTTTCCAGTCGGTCTCGCATCGGAACAGATTTTCGGTGCAGTCCCGCACAGCGCCTAGGTCCCGCACTGCGCCCCACACACTGGCGAGGCGGACTTTTCCCCGCATGTATGAGTGTGCTACCTCCGGCGGTGAATCTCAGGCGCAGCGCCGCACCACACACTGGTGAGGCGGACTTTTCCCCGCATGTATGAGTGAGCTAGCTCCGGCGCCGAATCTCAGGCACAGCGCCGCGTCAAAGTCCCGCACTGCGCCTAACACACTGGCGAGGCGGACTTTACATAGTATGTATGAGCGCTCCGACCTGGTGAGATTCATACATGTGGCCCTATGTTCAAACCTGCCAATTTATTTATTTTTTTTATGTATTTACTCGTTTATTGCAGTTTATCATCACCAACTTGTGTCTTAATGGGCTTTGAAGACCATGTGCGTTACTACTCCACTGTTAGACAGCCTGTATGTTGTGGGTTTTCATTCAAATTTGTTATATTTTTAATTTTCAAATAAAAAATAGTTGATTTATGCGGTGTGGCATTTAATACTCAATGTTTTTATTTTTGCTTTCATATAATGAAATAGTGTGACATGTTGGTACTGTATAAACTAATTAATTGTAGGTATGGTATACTGTTCTATTTATACCTAGGCCAATGTTATCCCTAAGCTATTTCGGTGTTAATTTTACCTAATTAGAAATAGATCTTTAGATTAATGCATAAGTTATATAAACACAGCTTTAGTAACAAATTTCAATCATTGTGTTTCTTTTGATTTAGCCGTAAAAGAGTAAAGTGACCAAGATAGACTACCACCAAGTATCATGCGAGATGACAGATTTAGGGTACATTTATATGAGTCCAGTGTGCTGCAAACAATTCATAGAAAACTAGTGCAGATTTACTATAAATCACCAACTGGTGCAAATGTGTATGAAAATTATTTCTTGCGTTTACTACGGACAGCCCACAACAAATCTGTCCCAGATGAATGCATGCTTAAGGTAAAACATCATGTGCTGCAAAGCAGACAGGATAATAGGTTATTGCATTCTGTTTTGTTGGATGCTACAGATTCCTGAAATACCACAAAGTAGCAGGGTACAGGGCAGAGGTGCATGCAGCCAGCAGGTGTTGCCTGTGCATTGTTGGCAAAAATCTGATCACATACTTGTTCAAGTGGAGGCCTATAGACCCATACACAGACTGGAAACTTTCCAATACATATTGCAAACTAGAACCTGCCAGTGGGACATTCTTACCCTGTTTATCTTTTGACCTAGACAGAAATGAAATGGGTGTGGCCACAATGCCAAATTCTAGACCAAAAATCTTGTGCAAGGTAAAATCAACTAGCAGCTGGGTAAAGTGTCAAATTTATCAAACAGTATAAACCACCGTTAGACAGTGCATATCAATTTAAAGTCTACTTTTCAGACAAGTAGCGTAAATATACCCCCATGTGACAGAGACCATACTATGACAGGTCCATCTCACTAAAGTACGAGTGCTTTCTTTCAGTGTAGGGGGAAGCACTGATTTATACAGGTTCATGTCACAGCATACTATTACTAAGGACACAGCCGTGATTGATAATTAGCACAGTGGCAGATCCATTAACATTGGCCAACTCAATGTAAAGCAACTACAGTTAAAGTGTGCCATATTTATCCTAGTGTTAGATATTGGGCATGATTAGTCTGTCTTGTCTAACTTCACACATGCACCTGTACAGGTTTGCTTTCAGGAAGTGCAGCCAGTTTCAATGACCATTAAAATATTATCTCTAAAAACATGAAGATTCCTTATAAAAGCCCTTTATACATGGGTGTAACTGTAGCCATAGCAGCTGCTGTGGGGCCTATTCAGGTAAAAGAAAACTGTAATAAGGAATATAGTAGGTTTCTAGCACTGGTGGTTGAGTCTTCTGACAACTACATGCAGAATGGAACTTAATTGCTAGTTAACTCTAGTTTGTTTCCTGGCATTAAACAGTGGGCCCATATTTTGAAGTGGGAGCCCTTGAATTCCTGTTACATACATGCATTTGAGGGTTTCCTGCAACATTTGGCTAGTTCTAACAATTTCATGATTCAATAACACTTATCAATATGTTTGGTCAGAACGCAACTGGTAGAATTAAAACCATCATGTTATAAAATATCACTACAGAAGCAGGCACAGCAATTATAAAAGCATTTTAATGAAAACATAGGCATAAAATAGAAACTGTGAAAGCTAAAACAGGAGGGCAAAGCAGAATATGGCTTAGAGTATTGTATAACACAAGCGACAGTTTCTCTCTGAAGTCTTTAAGTGTAAAAATTCATCCCAGACTCCAATACAGATTGATTCCTTAGTGATCAAGTCCAAATATCAAGTCAATTCCCAAGCAGGTCTCATTGTTTCTTGAGGAGATCATGATCCCATGTGGTAAGTAGTTTGCTCAGCATTCCAGACTGGGAAAGTGCTATAAAATACTTGATGTGGCTCAGTTCGATTCTGCCTTCTTCTAACTTTCTTGAGATAAACATTACCAGGTCCATTGCTGCAGACAGTTGTTTATTGTCCAGTTTGCCACTTTTCACAGCAAAGGCCATCTTCCTTTGCACTAATGAAAAAGCTTTATAGGTCTCAGAGTCCATCAGCTTTGTGGCAGCTCTTCCAGTTTTATATATGGCTTCTAAGAGCTCTTGGTTGTACTGGACAGAATCTAAGGAGAGGAAGAAAATTAGTTCTGAAACCAGGTTAAAATTCTACACCACTAGTTTTACATGATATATGTCCCACAAGCTGCTGTCTCTGTACAGTCTCAGGTTGTGGAAAGATAGAAGAAAACCTCTCGGTACTCACCATATGATGTAAAAATTTCTTCCTTTATTTCAGCAAAATATCCCATGGAGGGGCAGACATTGGAAGCGATCGTACACAGGCAACAGCTGTTTCGCGCTTGCTCGCGCTTCTTCTCGGCCGAGAAGAAGCGCGAGCAAGCGCGAAACAGCTGTTGCCTGTGTACGATCGCTTCCAATGTCTGCCCCTCCACGGGATATTTTACTGAAATAAAGGAAGAAATTTTTACGTCATATGGTGAGTGCCGAGTGGTTTTCTTCTATCTTTCCACGTATATTGAAAGGACTATTGCTGTTCACACTCAGAGCACCAAATTATACGTATTCGTTTGTGGATCACATGGCAGAACTGAACCATATCTAAGGCGGTATAGGCAGTGCCGGGGCATTAACTCTTTCCTACACAGTCTCAGGTTGCATAACACTGGACTGGTTATATTTTATAGCGTTACATAAAAGGTTAAGTTTGCTTTTCTCTTGGGAGGTGGGGCAAAAAAAAAAAAAAAAACCAAAAAAAAAAACCTCCCCTCCCCACTCCATGGCATGTCATACTAACTTTGTTAAATGATCTAAGGACGACGCTTAGGCTGGGTTCTTACATGTGGTTTTATAGTTAAATTCAGTTACTTTATACCGACATTAGTTACAAAAATACCAGCAATCTTAAGAATACATATGCAGCAACATGGGAGAACATTTTTCTACAGAAAGGCACAGCAATTAATGCTGTACATCTCTGCAAAAAAACGCTCGAAAAAACACTCTGCATGTCCCCACTGCATGGGTTTTCAGGTGTTTGCGGTTCTGCAGACCGCCTGAAAACAGGCAGAAATTAGCACAATGGACTCCTATGGAAAATCCATGCAGCAGTCCCCACTGTATGGGTTTCCCGCCCGCAAAACATTCTACAAGCATATTCTTCCGTCCAGTTTTCAGACAGAATACGTGCAAGTGAATGTGAAGGGCCCCTTCTATGGATTCCGTCTCTCCTCCCCGCTCGGCGAATCTGCCGCGGGGGGAGAAAGTGACATGCACATTATTTACGGCGTGTACGCGCCCGTGAATAATGAGTGTCTATGGGGCACGCAAGCTGCCGGCCCCCCGCCCCGCCCCCACTGCCGGCGTAATTGCGGGGCAAAATCCGGCCCCGCAATTATGTCGGCAATAAGCCGTGTGAACATTGCCTTAGTATCCCACCTGCACAATTTTATTTGTTTATAAACATAGGGTGTCAGTTCCATGTATTACATTGTGCTGGTGTTCTAGCCAACTGGTGACCCCATCACTAAGTGCACACCACCAAAATGGACAGTCCACACTGAGATACAGAGGCTTAAGCAGCAGCTCATAATAGAAACTCCTACATACTTTTTTTGGTGTAGGTAGGATATTACAGTAGCCACTCCCCTGACACATAGGTGTGCAAGTGCATGCCAATTAATACTTTGCACCTGAGGAACCCTCCTATGTGGCTTCTCCAAAGCTATTCCCCAGATGAGAATAGGACAGCTGTAAAAATTGGCAAGTACAAGTTAGGAGGCATGCATTGGCATGTACAGGTAGCCATCACAACCAGGCACCGGTCACTGATGTGGCCTAAAGGCCCTATTGCAAGAGAGGACACCAGAATCAAACAGTATATTTGGGAACCCAGAATAGTGTTTTTTCCCCCCCTCTCTCTGGACCCCAGAGTCTCAGTTCCAATTATGCACACAAACTGTATCATAATCTTTTACAATACAGGACCCATGTTGTAGCGGTGTCTCAGATTAATGCAGCCACACATAGGGTTTTAGGACATTTTAGAACACAGCAAACAAGTAATGGCTGGCATCGTCTATGGTGCAGCATCCAATAGAAAAAAATACAGATCACAATTATTATGTAAATGTAATATTACTACAGCCAGCAGAGGTTGCAACCAAGTGGGTCACTCAGCATATAACCATCTCCATAACATACAGGGATTTCTTATTACTACCCACCATTATCAGCTGCTGACATAACAGCCAAGACTCCAACAAGCACCGCTAACCAAAACATTGTGGGGCTGGGAAAATACCTCTAGTGTCTCAATTAATGAGGAATATATACTCTCCTGATTATCAGCTGTTTAGATTGAGGAGATGTTACCAGGTGAACATTTAACCCTTAGGCTAGCTTCACATCACGTTGGGCCACAAGGCAAAACATGTACATTAGAACATATACACTGTGCATATCCCAGACATGCACTGTTTTGAGCATACGTTTGACAACCTTTTTTGTTTTAAACTAGCTTTTCCCTTAATTTGATTCAGTAGGTTTGTTTATATTTTTATGGCAAATACAAGTGTATAAGTTGTCATACACTTTACGAAAACGTATACTGTAATGTATACATTTTTGGACAACTTGAAAAAGCACAGCACTGCGTCTTCCATCTGTGCATAAAAAAGGATGCAAGTATATGTTTCATGACCTTACATCATGTATCCTTTTTTCATGGATGGAGGACACAGGGTGCAGCGCTTTTCAAGTTGTTCAAAAACGTATATGTTAGGCTAGGTGCACATTGCATTTTTTTGAACGGATGACGGATCCGTTATGACGGAAGGGAGAACGGATGCGTTAACGTATTCATTGACTAATGTAGGTGCATTGGCATAGCGTCCGTTTTTACACTTTCCGTCAGATATGTGTTTAATATTAACGGGTGCAGGACGCAGGGCGCTACGCTTTTTCAAGTCTAAAAAAACCGTATACGTTACAGTAAATGTTTTTTACAATATATGTCAATGGAAAACGGTGTTTGTGCCCATTTTGCAAACGTATACGTTTGTATCCATCATAAAATATATAAACAAACCTACCCAATAAAATAGTATGGAAAAACAGGTAACAGCCAATAGAAAAGCTATAAAAGAAAAATAGAAAAAAAAAATGGATGTCAAACGGCTTCTTCAAATAGTGCATTTTTGGCATACGTTTAACATATACGTTATAACGTACACGTGCACCTAGCCTTACAGTATACATTTTAAAAGTGTGTCAATGGAAAACGAAAACTAACATATGTGTCCATGTTTATAAACTTATACACTTGTATAAGCAATGCAAATATAAACAAACACACCCAATCAAATTGTAGGGAAAAACGGGCAACAGGCAATAAAGAAGCTAGTTTAAAAAACGAAAATATAAGGTGAGAACAAATGTCAAACGCATGCTCAAAACAGTGCATGCCAGGGATACGCTGGGTGTATATGTTATAATGTACACGTTTTGCAGTATGGTCAAATGTGATGCGAACCTAGCTTAAAGCTGGGTTCACACAGCTATATTCGTTACATTGCAGGTATGCGTTGGGGTATGAAGGAAAAAAGGAAACCTGATGAATACTGAAACGTAGCCATGGCCAGCCCATAGTCATTAATAGAACCAACGTAGCCCTATTTGGAGTATGGTTGCTCTATTTGCTGGTGATGTGTGCTTTTGGGTATGTTCACATGGCTTATTTGGGCGCGCATTTTGCCACGCATTTGGCCACGTATTGCACTTAATATAGGGCAAAATGCGCGCCCCAATTACGTTAATTCATAGCTCTCATAGAGAGCTATGGATTACGCGTTGTCCCCCTGCGCGTATAATACGATCATATTGTACGCGCGGGGGGAATTGACATGTCAATTGTTCGTGGCGATTACGCGCCGCTGACAATGCATGTCTATGGGGCTAGCGCCCGGATGCCCCCCGTTCTTTGGAAATACGCGTGATACTGATTATCACGTGGTTCCAAAACACCCGGCGTATTGCGGTCCGTACTATACGCTCCGCAATACACTGTGTGAACATATCCTTAGGTGCAGGACCATACATTTGTGTCCTGCAGGAAAACCATACACCAAATAGGACTATGTTTGTGGGCTGAACTGGATGGACATATGTCCTTTTTCGGCCTGACAAACTATGTATTAAAGTCTATTGGCTGTCTTTTTCCCCAATACCCTGATGGATTTCTGCAACATAATGAATAACATGGTGTAAACCTAGCCTAACCTGAATTTTTTGCACTTAAAACTCTGTGGCCAGATATAAGCTGAAAGTCAGTTGGGAAATGCACTGCATATATTACATTTTTTCCTTGTTTTACTTCTCTGGCATATTTTTTTCAAAAGTGACATTCTCTAGGTATGGTGTTTTTACAGACAGTAGGTGGCATTCTTTCCTCCCATACACCTTCTTCGTTTTTTGCTTTCTTCTTCAATAAACCCATGTGTAAATGTGTGTTGCATTTTCTTGTCTGTTTTTGTGGTGGTTTTTTCATATTACTAATCACGTGATTTAAAGAGAAGTTATTGAATAACATGATCTATCGATATGATTTGTCATGCAAAAAATGCAATGGAAAAAATTGTGTGTATTTTCCTATTGACACCTTGATGTTTAGATGCTGTTCTGTGTTCTTTAAATTTCCAAAACTGGAATTTGATGATAAAGACACATAGATACACATTGCAAATTGTCAAAAAAATGCTCAGCGTAAATCTTCCGTCACCACAATTTTTTCATTTTTTTTTCCAATGTAAATTAATTCACACATTTTTCACAATCACTTTTTTCTGGTGTTTTTTTCAATTGCTACTGTATTACAAGTCATACAAAGAAGCCTCTGTAAACAGCATGTATGCAGTATTTAAAAAAAATAAATCAGAAGATGTCAAAAACACAACAAATCACCAAAAAAAAAAAAAAAAACATTGTAAGATAAAATTCATTGTTTGGTGTTTCTAATATTTCACTATAGACTTTCATGTAACTTCTGGCATCAGTGGTTTGTACCAGCATGCTGAAAAAAGCATTGATAAGGTTTAGTGCACACTACGTTATTTTGAACGGATGACAGATCCGTTATCTGGTTTTGTGACGCACGGAAGAACATCTAAATTAACGTGTACATGTGCTTTTTCAAGTTGAACAAAAGTGTATACCATTGCAAACCTATATAGAGCATTGTGGGAACATCACTACATATATAATGTAAACAATCCTTTTGCTCAATGTATAGGCTGGGATGGATGTTATATGGATGATTTGTTGCTGGTCTGGGATGACAATGTGACGCCCATACCTGCATTCATCCAATACATTCATTCTAACGAGTGTAAGCTTGCGTTTACATACCAAGTACAGGAGTTGGAGATAGCATTTTTGTATATTTGTATATTTTGTATATTGCGGACAAGCATAACAAAAAAGTACACTACACTATATCGGAAACCCACGGATAGAAACACAATCTTACAAGCAAGAAGTTGCCACTCCATACATACCCTAGATGCAATCCCTACTGGAGAATACATAGAGGCCAGAAGAGCCTGTACTCACGATGAAGACTTTATGAAAGAGAAGGAATTTATTAATAAAAAGCTAGAGGTTACTGCCCAAGTCCCTTATTTAAAGCGAATGAAAAAAAAAATCACACACTTCACAATTATCTCTTCTAAAAAAACAAACCAGACAATCTAGAACAGATAATAATAAAAACAAAAAAAGTTTTTTCCACTACATATAATGAAGATTTTAAACAAGTGAAAAAAAGTTTGTCAGATATAGGGTGCTTTCATACGGTGCGGTTTTGGTGCGTTTTTCATACGTTTTTGATGTGTTTTTTTGGATGCGTTATTTTTTGCAGGAAGGCACAACAATTAATGCTGTACATTGTTGCACAAAAAGCGTATCCAAAAAACCGCATCAAAAACGCACCAAAACTGCACTATGTGAAAGCACCCATAGTGGATCAAGGTGTAGCTTGTGTAGTGAGACGAAGCAGAACAATTGGGAATGAGGTCTCGTCCAGTTTGTCTGAGAGTGACTACAAAGATAGTGAGACATGGCTCACATTAAAAGGGTTTTTTCTGTGCGGTAAAAACAGATGTAGTGTTTGTAAATACAGCCTACAATGTAAGAGTTTTAGTAACAAAATTAAACATTATAAAAAGCAACATTTTACTAATTGTGAAACACATCATGTTGTTTATGCGATTGAATGCATTGATTGTAGCACCACATATATAGGGAGAACAATATGTAGGGTTAAACATAGAATTGCAGAGCATATAGCGGGAATTGATAATCAATAAACTCAAATGTCGGGTGTAACATAACGTTTCTTAGAAAAACATGCAGGATCCACAAAAACGTTTAGGTTTTATGTGGTCAAACAGGTCAGAAAACCGAAAAGGGAAGGAGATTGGGACAAACTAATGAGAGTAAGGCTATGTTCACACGGTGTATTTGCAAGGCGTAATTACGCCCCGCAATTACGCCGTGTGGACAGGGGTGGGAGCGGGGGCGGGTGCGGGGGGGCCGGCACCTCGCCAGCCCATAGACTTGCATTATCAGCGGCGCGTATACGTCATGTATACGGCGCATATATGTCACTTATCTCCCCCCGCGGCGGATTCGCCGAGCGGGGAGAGGAGACGTAATCCATAGTTCTCTATGAGAACTGTGGATTACCGTAATGACCGGGACGTTTTCAGCCTGTAATTTGCGCACTACGGCGCGTAATTACGGACTGAAATACGTCCTGGTTTAAAAGGTTTTTATCGTTACAAAGATCATGTCTCAGATTATGGGGACAGTAAAAATAAGCACTTTTGTAATTGGGTTGCATTACCTCTGTCACTTGGTTTAGCAGATATCAGCTTCGCTGTAAATCTGTCTTCTATTTCTGCTGGTCAGAACGCCCCCTGGTCGATTCCTGTGCCCTAGACACGCCCCCTGCACTGTGATTGGCTGGCTGACATTTCATTCAGCCTGTTGGGATATGCCCCTAGAAAGGAAACGTCATGGCCACGCCCCCAGCACGTTGATTGGCTGCCTGCACACTCTGTGTTTACTCCCCACTGAGCTGTTAAAATCGATAGTGAAACCAGAGTCTTCTGGCTCTATGTACATCTCAGCTCTAGGGGGAAGGATTTGTGCAATTACTGCCTGTTTAAAGGGCTTTTGCCAAGAGGTTGATTCACCTCCTCACAGGTTCAGTCTTTAAGCTGCTACTTTGAAAAGAGGGCGTTCAGTTCCTCAGATCGAATGCCAGCCCCGCCGCCTTATGATGTCATCAGCTGTAGTGTATAACATAAGGATTCAACACTGTGTCTGTATGAGCTGCTTATTTAGTGCAGTGCATAGGTGATCAGCTTGGCAAGACAGAGGTTGGGAGTTCAAGTCCCATTGTTTGTTTTTTTTTTCTTTTATAAATTGTACACATATGTAAAGATATGAAAATATATGTGTAGACATCTATAATTTTATATATATACACACACAGAAAGCTGCCCTATATAGTGTCCCATCCTCACAGTCACACCAAGCACTTCCAACATATGTGATACAATGTATATACTCTCGGGGATGAGACATGACATAGGGGAGCTATGTATGTGTTTATATATCATTATAGAGATTTATGCAGAAAAGAGAAAAAAGAGAGGGGGCGCACAATCGTGTTATACTGTTACAGGAAAACAGTGTATAATGGTTAAAATTGGGTTCTCACCTTTAAGTGTTGCGCTTTTAGTTTAGAGGCACAACACTCATAAGCACTTACAGGGCTATTTATATTCCGTAGCCCTTAATACGGCAGCCGCAGGTCTCCAGAACTCCCCTCCGTGGCTCGGTGGAAGATAGACGCTGATCAGGATAAAGAAAAATGGACCCGGCGCACGTGCTGAAGAAAAGCCCGAGCTAAAGGCTTTTTGGTTTAAAAAAAGTATTTATTCTTAAAAAGTGCAAGATGTTATTCTCGCACCATTAAAAACAAAACATACAGATTAAAACTTGACGCGTTTCGCGCGTGTGCCCGCGCTTCATCAGATCCTGATCATTATAGAGATTGACATATATATTTTAGGTCTCTCTACATATGTGTAGAATTTAGGGGGGAGGGGGGGAAATATACCCTGTGAGGGGACTAGAACTCCAAACCCCTTCGTTGTAAAACCAACACTTTTCCGTTAACCCAAAAATCACCCCAAACAGTTAGGTTGAGCAGAGCTTCTTAAAAGTAAACTTTTCCCCCACTTTTTTCTCATATCACTGACAGCAAGCAGAGTCTTTACTTGAAGCTGAATTTTTCCCTTTGTATTGAAAAAGGGTTTCCTGCCGTTGTCATTATTTTTTTGGTTGAATACCACTAAACAGAAGTTAAAGCTGCTGGCTTTCAGTTTGTAAACAAGAAATATAAAATAAATAGGTTCTTGCGCAGCTTGTGGAGTCAAGGCTGCAGACCCCCCCCCTAAAGGGAGGCTACAGAGCTTTTATTTTCAGACAACCCTCTGATCCCCTGCTTCAAACAAAGATGATGTCATATTCTTCAGTGAGGGGAGACACGCCTCCATGGGAGGGAGACACGCCTGCTGAGGGGAAGAACACCCCCCGGATTTCAAACTCCATTGAGAAAAATTAGCAAACAGCACGACAGCTAAAACGATAAATCCCCTTAAAGCATTTCAACGGGGTTTTAAAATGGCGTATTTGGGCCCGTAATAACGCGGCCTTCATTAGGGTAATTCACATTCTCATAGGAATATGGATTACTCCCCTCCCCTGGGCGGGGAATAATTGACATGCCCTTTTTAGGGGTAACGCCCCGTACAGTGTTTGTCTATGGGCCGGCGAAGTCCCGGCCCCCCGTCACTCCCCGTCCCGCCCCCCCCCCGCCCCACACGGCGTAATTGCGGGCGTAATTTCGTCCCCAAATTAACCGTGTGAACATAGCCTTGTTTGGAACATAGCCTAAGAGGGCACACTGGTTTTTGGAGCTAAGAGAAATTTTTCCCAAGGATTAAATTTCTAAGAAATTTATATATATATTCTAGAAATAAAAGGGACTCCATTAAAAATAAAATTTTGGAAAATATTTTTAAAAACTTACCTAAAAAATGTTGTGTATATTTTAAATTATATAATATAATATTTTTAATATTATATATAATAATATATGTTGTGTGTGTGTTTAATTTGTACTGTGTTGGTTTAAATGTAAAAAGGGGTGTTTGAAACACCCAGTATTTTGAAACCCCTTTTCGGACTGGGGGGCTGGGGCCCACAGGGAAATATCCGGGGGCCCACTCAAAAGTACTTAAAATTACCGGGCCCCTCGGACATAAAACGCGCCCATTTTTTTCACATAAAACAGTTGCAAAAAAGAACGATTGTGGTGTCAATGTATTACCATTTTTTCCGTCTAACATATCAAGACACGGGGTAATAGCTCCACCATATCCATCCATTCCCCCTCCACCCACAAACAATATCCCCCTCCACCCACCTACAATATCCCCCAACCCCCCCATACAATATCCCCCCTGCACTTTTTCCCTTGGCAGCACCTCACCACCTTTTAAAAAAAAACACCACAAAAAAAAAAGTTGACCCTTCACGGGTCAGGTGTTCCCTCACCTTACAACAGGGGCACTGGCGCTGCCTATAACCCCCGCCAAAAAAACTTACAACATATAGGACCCCAAGCGGTCAACACCCGTCAGGGGAAACCTTTTAACACTGCCCTATGGAACCACAAGGGCGACACCAGCTCAGGTATAACCTACAACCACCACCATATAAACCACATAGGGTCAGACCCCATCGGGGATAACCTACAACACGCCTTTAGGGGACCACAAAAGAATCAGACCCCGCTCAGAAAAACCCACAACACGCCCTAAGAGACCACATAGAGATCAACACCAGCTCATGTAAACCTACAACACGGCCCAAAAAGAACCACATAGAGATCAAACCCCAAATCAGGTATAACCCCACAACACCACCCATATAGAACCACATAGCGGTCAACACCCTCAGGTTAAAAACCCACAACACTGCCTATGGAGACCAAGAGGTCAAAACCCCCTCAGGGGTTTAACCCACAACACCGCCTATAAGACCATAAGGGCAGACACCACTCGGATAACCTACAACACTGCCCAAGGAACCAAGGGTCAACACCAGCTAGGGAAAAACCCACAACACCGCCAATGAAGACCCCAAGGTCAGAACCAGTCAGGTTAACCTACAACAAACCACCATAAGAACCACATAGAGGTCGACACCCGTCAGGTATAATTACAACACCCCCATATAAGACCACAATAAGGTCAGCACCAGCTCAGGTTAACCTACAACCCGCCAATGAGCCCTAAGGGGAAAACCACCAAGTAAACCTACAAAAACCCCCATATGGGACCACATGAGGTCAGACACAGCTCAGGGATAACCTTTAAAAAAAGCCCCAAAAGAGACCCCTAGGGTC
>JAODAL010069566.1:0-16290 GCA_025379985.1 Phyllomedusa bahiana | reverse complement strand
GAGGGGTGTCACAATGACACGTGTCTAGGTAGGGCACACCCACAGTAGCAGCAGAGGTCAGACAGGGGGCACAATACATTCGGGGGTGCAAAAACTGGAGTAGGCCACAGAGTGGCACAATTACAGAGAGTGGAGGTGACGGTGGCAGGAGCAACAGCATGAGGTCAGAGAGTGACACAATGACACAGTGTGGATGTCATGGCACCAGCAACAACAGCAACATGAGGTCAGACAGTGGCACAATGACAGAGTGTGGAGGTGGGTGACAATACCAGTCCCTGGTAAAGATGGTTGGTGGTAGATGGAGAAACTGTCAGCAGATGTGGGCATCAGCGGGTGGCGGGCTATCAAATAGTGGCAGAGGCAGGTATTTTTGAACCCAGACTCATTTCTCACAGTTTGGGTGAGGCGTCATGGCTGATGAAAATCTGACGCCTAAGGCATTGGTGTGTGGAAATCCTGGCCACCCCACGCCTTTTTCATCTTAAACAAAGGTCAGTCGTTCCACATTTCCCGTGGACAAGCGGGTTCTCCTTGGGGTAACGATGGCCCCGCCGCACTAAACACCCGCTCTGATGCCACACTACTGGCCGGGCAGGACAGCTTCTCCACTGCAAACTCGTTTGGCTGCCCTGTAGCCCAGCGGATCTTCTAACTGGGTGGCAGAGTGCTGTCCCAAGTAGGCCACCACCTTTTTGGTTTCAGGGTCTGCTCCAGTCCTGCTGCTGCTGCTGGCGACTGCCTCCTCACTAGGGGGTGAAGGAACTGCTCATCAGTGACTCCAGACAGGCTGCTGATGGAGCTGGTACTGCTCTCCGTCCCCCCCACCTTCCCCCAGCAGCCGCGGCAGTAGTACGTGAGCGCTGAAAACCCCCCGGTCAGACCTGTCAGAGGAGGGACGATTGCCGCACATAGGCAGCGGCCAACTGACTAGGGGAAAGAATTTCCCTATAGTATTTGAGTTTGTCCTCCCCCTCATATACGGGAAAAAGGCTCCCATTTTGGGCCGGTAGTGAGGGTCCAATAGGGTGGAGAGCCATAAATCATCCCTCTGCCGGATGGTGACTATTCGGCCCGTCACTAGCCAAAGGCAAATCAGCATGCTGCGGGCCATCTGCACAATTGACTCCGAGGGGCTCCCTGCCTCCATCTCCACTGAATACTGCCACGGTGCTTGCGGGTCATCTGCCATCGTCTTCCTCATCTCATTTTACCTCCATTTCCAGTCCCCCTGCCCAGACAGATTTTTCAGCATCTGTTCCAGGAAAAATGAAGCAGTGGAATGACGTTATTCATCCCCCTAGTCCTGGCGACTGCAAATAACGTGGCCTCCTCGAATGGCCTCAAAAAACGGCAGTGTCCACCAGAGCTGCCACTGGCTGACATCAAAGTTACACCCGGGGAGTACTCCTGTCTGCCTGGATCATCAAAAAATCGTTAATGGCCTTTCTCTGTTCATACAGTCGGTTCCCAACATGTGCAGGCTGGAATTCCAAGGGGTGGAAACATCGCATATCAGAGTGTGTTGGGGGGAGGGCCCTTCTGGGGCCCCTGCAACTCCCAGGAGGGGGGTTCCTGGCTTTGTAGGGAAAAAGGGAAATGCAGGGACAGTTTCCCCGGCCATTTTTTAGAATCTTCTGAAGGGTCGGGAGAAGACTTTCAGGAAAACCCTTTTCACAACCAGATTGAACCCCAAAGGGGCCTTCAGGGGGCATTTGGGCCATCCCTCCTCGGTGGAAGCCGGACAACCATTTTACTCCATTGTCCCTCACCAAAGGTTCCCAATTTTCAGTTGGGGCGGGAAAAAGCCACACATCCCAATTTTTTGCTTTCATGACCCCAGCAGTTCCCCCCCGTGTGATTCTTTTGCCGAGGGAAAACCAGGTGGGAACCCGCGGACAACCCCTGTGCCCTACCCCAAAAGTGGTATTATGGGGGTATTTGTGGAGGCGAAAATGGTGGGGGGAGGAGGAGGAGGGGGGGCGGAGGTTGGCGTAGGGGGCTGCAGTTTGACAAAGTGGAGGAGAAAGCGCCTTTTCCTGTCCCCAAATTGTTGGTTTTTCCAGTTGGGAGGGGGAAGGGGGAAAAATTCACCCAGTGGGGTAAAGGACGGGGTACTGGCCCTTTACCGTAGTTAAGCTCCAGGGGCGTCCCGGGTGGGGCCGGGGCCCCTTTGGGAACCCAAACCCAAAAGCTTTAAAAGGACTGGCCCACCTTCCCTTTTTACCAAAAATTTTTTGGGAAATGCTGGTTTTCTGCTTTTTGGAAAAAGAAATTCCGGCTTTACCTCCCCCCCTCCTGGCCCCAAAGCCCTTAGTTTCTTGAATGGTGCAGATCAACCATTTGGGGAAAAGGGAGGGGGCTGCCCGGGATCCAACAACTTTGGGTGCAACACGGGCAGCTGCTGGGGAACCCTTTATGGTTGGGGCGGGATTTTCTGTTATCTCTTTTTCAATCACCTCGCTGGAAAAGACTGGGTGGGGGGCCGCATGAGTAGCAGGAGAAAGGGGCCTGTACCGGGAGAAAGATTCAAAGAGAAACTCTCCCCTTTTTTGCAGAGGTGGTGGGTTGACGGGGGTGGGAAAGGGGAAAGCGTTTCCCAGGCCCCCCCCGGGGCTGCGTGTGTTTCTGCGGGGGCGGCCCAGTTTGGGGCCACCACACTGAGCCAAAGTTTCCCCCCGCCCACTGGATGGGGGACGCTGCAAGTTTTTTGAAAACCAAAGGGGTGGTGGGAACTTTGGCTCCCGGCCCCCGTTCACTTTCCCGCCCAAGGGGTTTTTCATAAACCCATTTTTCCGGGTCCCCCCGGGGTCTTAAACAAAGAACTTTTAAAACCGCCGATATCGATTTTAAAACCCCAGTCTAATTTTAGTGACCCCCTTTTCCCCCCCCCTGGGCCTTGCGGGGCCCCCTTTTGCCCCCTAAATTTCTTGGGGCCCTGCGGAATCTGGTTTTTTACCCCGTGGCCGGCCCTTGGGCTCCCGACCTCACATGCTGGCCCACCCAACTGACTTTACCCACCAAAACTACCTTTTTGGCTTTCGCCCTTTCCTTTACCCCGCAAACGGTCGGCCCCCTTCTCCGGGCGAAAAAGAAGCCCTTTTTTCCCTCACCCCGGCTCCCAAGTGCTGTGGCTTTCATCATCATCTATTTGGTTTTTTAAACGTCACCTTTTGTCCTTTATAAACCGGTTCCCTTGGGAGGGAGAGGCAACCCCTCACAACATGACCTCCCATGGGTTTCCCCCTCCACAAACTATACTTTTTCCGCCTTCCGCCCAGATTTTAAATTTTTGGGCCCCCCTTTTTTTCGTGCCCCAATCTGCTGACTGGGCCCCCTTTAAATTGTTTTATTCCTTTTGGGTATAAAGTGGCGCTTGGGCCCCCCGACCCACATTATTTAGATTCCTTCCTTTATGAAATTTCCTTTTGGGACCGAGGGGGTTTAGGGGGGGGAGGGGCCCGGACCCCGTTGGGCCCGCAACAAAGGGGGTGTCTGACGTTCCCCACCGAATCTTGGCTGGGGGTTGTCAGATGTCATCTGGGAGGAAGTGGACTGAACTAGTCATACCAATCAAGAAACCCCTTGGGGTTAGTATTCAGCACATGGACGCTAGTAGGACAGCGGCAGTTGTGGCATCACCGAGTGCCCCTGCTGCGACGTCCCTTGCTGTGCTCGCGTACATGGGCCTGAAATGTTTGTATGCTCTGCCAATCTCGCAGGTGAAGAGGCCTGCCTACCTCTCTGTCTGACTTTACTGTTTGTTGTCAAAATGTACAGACACTGTTTGATGATGATATCTGAACCTTCACTATATGATAAATACACACCTGTATTTGACTCCTAATGAAACCCACTAAGAAGCTTGGGTAACCTTGGATTTAAATTGAGCTCCTCAAATGGGGCAGGAAAAATTGACTTTATGTGCCGTTAAAAACTCTGTGTATTTTACGATTATAAAAGCAACAAACAGCTCTAATTAAACCTTCGGATTTGGAATTTTGCTAAAGTGATTTTCTTCTGTGGCGGTGAAAAACAAAATTTTCTTTTATGAGTACAACTGCTGAACAACGCTTAAATTACCCCTGGATGTAAATTGCGCAAAAGATTTGAGCATCACAAATAACTATCGAGCTTGTAGTAGCGTGTTAAATGGCGTGTTTTTACGCTACACAACAAGAGAAAAAATTGTTAATTAACCTTCGCTTGTGAATAAGGCTACAGAAAAATTTATTTTTTGGCGGTTGGTGTGAAAGACGGTTTATTTTTGTCACCACA
The DNA here is from genome assembly GCA_025379985.1 of Phyllomedusa bahiana. NCBI lineage: Eukaryota > Metazoa > Chordata > Amphibia > Anura > Hylidae > Phyllomedusa > Phyllomedusa bahiana. The sequence goes on along the minus strand of JAODAL010069566.1, from coordinate 12,012 downwards.
GCAGAAGAAAAATAACAACGCTTAATTAATCACTGGATTGTAATTTGCACCAAACCAATGAGCCAACCACAAATTATGCACGCTTTGAGGTGTTTACAATGGCGTGTTTTCTACGTACACAACATGAGTAAAAATTGTATATTTAACCGCGCTTGTGAATTAAGGCTACAGGAAAATATTTTATTTTTTTGGCGGTTGAAAGTGAAAGTCAGGTTTATTTTTGTCACCACAGCAGAAAAACAACGCTTATTAACTCCTGGAATGTAACTTGCACCAAACTATTGAGCAACCACAAAATACGAGCTTTGTAGCATGTTACATTGGTGATGTATTTTGCGCTTCACAAAGAGTACAATTTGTAAATAACCTTCGATTTGTGAATTTGGGCTACAGGGAAAAATGTATTTTTTGGCGGGTTGGAAAAAACGGTTTATTTTGTCACTCACGCAGAAAACACCTATGCTTAATTAACCCCTGGATGTAAATTGCGCCAAAAAAATTGAGCAACCACCAAACTAGAGCTTTGTAGCATGTTACAATGGTGTGTATTTTACGCTTTACACAAGAGGAAGAAAAATTTGGAATTACCTTCGCTTGTGAATTAGCTACAGGATAAAAATTTATTTTTTGGCGTTGAATGACGGTTTATTTTGTCACCACAGCAGAAAAACATCGTTAGGTTGATTTCCCTGGGAAAACTTGCCTTGCGTAGATTGTAGGTATGGTGGTCTGGCTGTGCTATAGAAGCCCTGTGGGGAATTCTTTGGAAATAGGGGGTCACCTTAGAAACCTTCTTTAAACTGTTTGGGCATGAATAACATCTGAACAATAAAGAACAACTGTGCCTTAGCATGGAGAGAAGTTGACTTCCGGATAGATCTGCTATTCTGCTCGATTTGTTTCAAAATGGTCCCAAAGGGGTTTTAAGTAGCTATACAAAACGCCGTTGAAAAGAGGGATTTTGTGTGATTTAGTGTTCATGTCAAATCCATGGTATGGAATAAGGCAGGAAATTCGGTGATAAAAATTCTCTCATGGATTCCTAGGTCTCTGGAGTGAATTGAAGATATTTAAATGAGGATCATCCAAGCGTTCCTTTGCATTAGAATGAAGACTACGGCAGAAACTCTTACCAGATGGTAGTAAGCACTGATGTCCTCAACAGTGTCTTCTTGTATGGTTGATGATAGGTCAAAAGTAATCCCAGCCCTTGATGCTGGCAACATGGGTATTGTATCTTTCCATGAGGAAGAACGTATATCTCTGTATCTGACTGATGCCCCGGTAAAAAGCCTTAGGGTTCTTCTAGGTCTGGCATTTGAGGTTAGTAGAATTAGTGGCTTGTTCGGGTAAAAGGTACATAGACTTGGTTGATCCTGGGGTATTATGACGGCCGTCGATGGATGAGACGTAGCATCGGAAAGAGACAAAGATTCCAGGGCTGGGCTAAGGTGATGGGGAGGTGTTACTTGTGCTGCCGACGTTGGGGGTAAGCTCATGAATGAGTCTGGTTCTGGCGGGTTTAGGTAGTGTGGGTGTAGGTTTGCAACGGAAACTGAGGTTAATTAACTCCTGAGCAACGGTGAAGTTGAGTTGCCTGGGAGGGGGAGTGGTTTGAGTAGGGAGAGCCACGTAGTCTTCAGACATTTGGCCCCTAGCATCTGTTAATTACCACTATCTGTATTTCAGCGTATGATAAAAGAAGTGGCTTGTGGCTTCATGTAATTGCGGGGTGAGTATGGCCTGTACACATGCCATTGGTGGGAACGCAAAGATTGCCAAGAAGAAATGAGGAGTAATAGACAGCGATTGGAAACTTGTAGATTTGGCCACACAATTCAAGTACATTATGAAGCAGTTTGTTTTCAAAAGGTGGACACAGTTATCATGGCAAAACATTATTGTTAATGGGTCCAACGACTTGAATATTGTAATCACAGTTCAGTCGGCTGCCGAGTGACATCGCTGCGAACTCGGAAAGAGGAGAACCACTGGATACGAGATATTAATTTCGTCACATTCCTCTGTATTCCCATTCCACCTTCCTTCATCAATTTATTCGCATTACTCCATTATACTGCAGATGTGCATTGAGGATTAAAATATTTCCACTGGTTTCACTGATGGATAATGTTCCACACAGATGAAGATAAGAGTGTGTTTGTGTACCAACTGTGAGGTAGAATGAACGTTTCCATACAAACGAAGGTGATTTGGATTAACTTTTAGGGTCCAGATATTTCCACCTAAGGCTATGTTCAACTCGGGCTTAAATGTTGGACGTATTTTCAGTCCCGTAATTATGCGCGGGAGGGCGCAATTATATAAAAAAAAAAAATTTACATGGCTGGAATACGTCCAAGTCATTACAGTAATCCACCATTTTCATAAGAGATACTATGGATTAAGTATCCTCTTCCCTGCCGGTGATATCTTGCCAGGAGGGAGATAATTGACATGTGAAATACCAGGTAATGCAAGTTAGGGCGGCGAGGCTGCCGGCCCCCCGCCCCCGGCACATAGGCGTAATTGCGGGGCGTATTTATCTCCCTGCAAATACACCGTGTGAACCTAGCCTTAGGAAGAGAGAAAGGAGGTACCAGCTCCACCTGTGGATCCACGGGTTTCTCGGTGCAGCCGGGTAGGTGGGTTGACTACTCCCAAAATGAAACAGGCGAACAGGCAAACGCACAGGAACGTGCAAAACACGGCTTCACATTCGCAGGAAGGAGGTAAGGACAAGTAAGTCCCAGGACGGACGATGGAAGTGAAGATAAAATCCCAAAATTTTTTTTTTTAAACAATAATGTTTTTTATTCGTTACATTTTTGAAAAAGATAGGAAAAGGGACAAATCATAACATTAGGGAGGTAGGCAAAAAACAAGCATAAAGTAATTATCAACCATTTTGTTAAACTCAACTCGATTGCAATTAATATTAGAAAAGTGCCCAAAGTCATAAACTTAGTCCTTCATAGTTGATAGATGTCGAGATATTATCGATTTACACATTAAGCATATATGACTGTATAAAAGTAGGGGTGTCTTTCGGCTGAGCAACACAAATTTCAGGCTCAGTGGGTCCTTAGGGTTCTCTAGTTAGCGATTAAGGGAGTTGTCTAGAAGTGGTCATAATATGGTGTGGTTGTCCATTTTCCCCAAATTATTTAGTGTTTTTTGATTACCTAGGGGTGGGGGGAAAAGGGAAAAGAGAGTGAGGTTTCTCATCTATAGTGAAAGTTGGCTCTGTCGGGTACTTCTATTGAGCGACGGAGGGGAAGGGACTTCCTATGGAGTGCTAGAGAAAGTCTAGTGGCTATGAGATTGCTGATGTAAGTACCGTCCTAAATTGTATAGGAAAAATCTTCAAGAGGAAATGTTCATAGGATAGATAGGGCAGGGGTTTAAAGATTCCTGGGAAGTAATGGACTTCAACTATCCTATTCAGTTTTATTGATCTGCTGACAAGAAGTTTGCGTATTACTGGGCAACTACCACCAATTATGAGATAGGTGCCGTCATTCACATCCCCTCCAGCCATTCTTGAAAAACTGAAGGAGTGTGGAGAGAATTGAAGCTATTCGGGTTGGGTTTTAGTACCACTGAGATATATATCTTTTTCATTAATTCTAAGTGGGTTTTCCACCATACTGGGATTGTTTAGTTCTACGTAGATGCTTAGCCAGGTGCTGGGAATTGGGAAGGAGCTTGAAAAGTCTTCTCCTCCCATTTCGTTATGTTAAAACGGTTTAGTGTCCTTGAGACTTTTTGTTAGTAATAGAGAATAGGATATTGATATTCCTTTTACTTGTTACACCTTTTGTTATGCTAAGAATTAGCCATAGGAAGACAGATATACAGTAGGAGTCGGCCATTTCAAGAATTAATAGCGCGTGTCTTTTATGAAGGTATGGTAGAGCATGTTTTAGGAAGGATCATAAGGACATCTGTAATTCAAGGTAAGATTTATGAGAATCATTGGTAAACAAGGTCAGGATACTATGGTGTCAGCCCCTTGATGTTCCTGATGGATAATGGAAAAGGGGTATTGGACATCTTTTTGATTGACAGTGGGCAATTATGTTTTGTTAAGTTAATCATCTGTTTGGGAAACATTGTGGGTCCAGACTTGATGGCATGAACAATAGAGAGCAAAGGAAGGCCTGCTGTGGATTTTTCACTCCCAAAAGATGTTGCTATAATAATCACTTTAAACGAGTAGGAAAGATTGGGTGTTCTCTAATTGAGGACTTCCCTGGGTTTCTGGAGAAGTCCATGAGGTAATAAATTAGAGTCCAGGATAGACGCAACATTATATGAGAGGGAGATGTGCCAACAGACATGCCGCCCTCTTAAGGTAGTAAGAGATATTGTTCTTACACTAGCGGGAATTTGAGGTGCAATGAATTGCATAAGTTGATTTTGAAGTCATTTTGAGAAGGGTATAAAAGGGAATATAAAGGGCTGGGATCGAGCCAATATATAGAAATTTAGGTAAGCAGCATAATCATTCACTAAATTTATTTCTTCCATCCTGGTTTGAGGAAGAGTATTTTGTCTGTTTATTTCGAGCAGTGATGTAGTTGAGAGCTCCTGATAGGTTTGAGTGACGGTACATTCAGGAGTTGGAATGCGAAATTTTATAACTAGAATATATAATGTGGTTGTTTCCCAAGTGAAATTAACTCTCAGATAGTCTTACTTCCGATTCATTACTGAATATTGATAAGTAAATGGTAAAATTAATGATTTGGTTTTGGTTGAGCTTGTTGTATGATATTTAGGGAGTATTATTTCTTCAATAACACCTCATTAGAGCGGGGATGGAAACCTCTGGGTGTTGTACAACAATGATTAGATTGTCATCGGCATTTTATGTTCCTTTTCAAAAAGGTGAACTCTGAAATGGATTGGGGTACATCTCGGATTATTTACGATTAATGTTCCACAAAAAGGACATAGATTAAGGGAGATAATGGGCAACTTGTCTGGTTCCATTTGAGATGGGGAATGAGTGAGGGTAAGGAAGCCTGAGGAAACACTCTGGTCTGAGGGGTGGGAATTATGAGGGGCCATAATCTAACACACATTTCTCCTAGGCAGAAGGCCCGCTGTCTGGGGATTTTTTTGGTTTGATTGAACTTCTCCAATATATCCAATCCCTTGTACCGCTCCTGTCACTGCACCTCAAGTATTTATCCAAAATCCGTTCCATTTATCACTGCTGGAAACGACTCAAATCCTCTCATTATTTGCTTCTATTCTTTTCTGTCTTGTCTACTGCATCTCCTTGCTTATCGGTCTCCCTCTCTGCAAACTCTCCCCTCTCCAATCTGTCCAGGAATGCAGCAGCACAGGCTTGTCTTTCTCTCATCCCGCTATACTGATGCCTCTATCCTGTGTCAGTCACTGCCAACTGGTTCCCATCCAGTACAGGATTCAGTATAAATCAGCACTCTCACCCTAAAGCTCTTTCAGCGCCTGCCTCCTCACACTAACTTCTCCTCCATTGTATCTGTATACCGCCCTTCCCGTGCTCTCGCTATGCTGATGATATCTGACTACATTCCTCAATCATCCCTGAATCCTCCCATGCACCGCCTACAAGATTTAACACGTGCGGCACCATTCTATGGAATGTGCTACCTGCGGGCGAATCAAGAAACTTTCACATCCTACACGTTTTAACGAAGGGCCCTGAAAAATTCATCTTCTACGGTCTGGCCCACCAAGATCCCTAAATGCTATCTCACACATCTGTCACTCCCTGCCAATTGGGCACTCACAGGCACTTATCTGTTATTAGATGTACAGTCTGGGTGGCTGGTTCTTTCCATTTTTCATGAAAAAACCACCCCTATTTTGAAACAGGGGCTGGACCATTTTTAAACTTGGCACTTTTTAACCGTTTTTTCCCCCTTTCACCCAAATAAAATTTAAGCTCCCCACGAGCGGGGCCCCCTCACACCTTGTGTCCCCTTTTAATTTCTTTTAATTGTAATGACTGTATTTTCCCCTTTTAAATTTTTAAAATTTGCTGCGGAATATTTGGCGCTAAAGAAATTAAAATTTTTTAAATTTTATTTTTATAATACCCTTTGCAGGATTGGCCCGGGAAAAAAAAACAAATTTTTTAAATTTTTTTATTGCTTTGATTATTTTTCCCAAATTTCAGTCGTCGAAAATTTTTTTTGGTCGGGGAGAGAGTAAAAGGCGGGGGTCTTTTTTAAATGAACAAATTTGAGCAATGCCAAAAACCTTCAAACGTTTGTCTCGATTTGGGGGCCCAAACCAAACCCGATTGGCCCTTTTTATTGATTAATGGGGGTTTTAAAATTTTTTCAACGATTTGCTGGGATTTTGGAATAGAGTTTGATTTTCTTTAAATTAAGGAGAGAGTGGGCCTTTTTTTTAATCACCTGGTCGGGTGTTTTCCCCCGGGTTTTGGGGGAATGGTTGTGATTAGAGCTTCAAGCATTCTTTAGGTGCCTTCCCTTTTGCCATAATGATTGGGAATTGATAGTAAGATAGGGGGATAAAATGGATTTAAACATTTTATAATATTCATTAGTAAACCCATCAGGGCCAGGGGATTTGTGTAACTTTGAGCTTGTTATGGTTTTTTCGACTTCAGGGATAGTTATTGAACTATTTAAGTCCACCAGCTGATCTGCTGTTAAGGATGGAAGCTTTGCCCTTTCTAAAAAGGAGGAAAGTGCATTTGATGGGATTGGTAGGATCTCTGGGTCATTTTTTAGGTTGTACAGATCAGTATAGTATTTTGCAAATGTATTAGCGATGGCCTGAGGGTCGCAAATTTTCTTCTGTGATTGGAATTTTTTTACACGTTTTGCTAGTATTTTAGATGGTCTATCTCCTTGTAGGTAGAAACGCCATTTGAGTTTAGACAGGTGATATTCGTAATTCTGCAAGTTAAGATTTCTCAATTGATTTCTGCAGTCAACTAATTTTCTTTTGTTCATAACGTTAGGATTATCTTTAAATTCTTTATCTAATGACTGTAATGTTTTGAGGGTATCCGTCAGGGCCGCTTCCCTTTTTTTCTTTTCCATTTGACGCTAGTTGGATGCAAAACTCCCATCATAAAGGCCTTTGTGTTACAACCATAAATTTATGGGGATGGAGGCTGTAGGAGAATTCAAGTCAAAGAATTCCTTCAGAGTTTCCTAAATGGATTTGGATAAGGTATTTGATTTTAGAAGCATGTGATTAATGCGCCAAGGAGTGAAAGACGGGGGGCAATGATCTTCAATAGTAAGGTATACAGGGGCGTGATCGGACCAAGTGATGTACCCGATTTCTGAACCGAGCACATCCACAAGAGATCGCCTATTCACTAGAAAGTAGTCAATCCTTGTATGGGTATTTTGGGGAGCAGAGTAGTATGTGTAATCTGTCTCACAGGCGTGTTGGTACCTCCAGGGATCATGAAGGTTTTCCTCACATATAAGCCGTTTGAGATCTGGGGAGTGACGGGAGCTTTTCATGGATTTATCCATCTCTTTGTCTGGAACAATGTTAAAATCCCCGCAGATAAGTAGTTTACCCCTAGCCAAATGGTTAGCCTTTTCTATCACTTTGGTTATGAAGGGAATTTGTCCCTTGTTAGGGGCGTAAAGATTGACCAAGGTATAAGGGGTGGTGTTAATTTCGCATTGGAGGATAATATATCTGCTGTGGACGAATTACTGACTTGGGGAGACATGTAATGGACCACGGTTATCTTAATAAAAATAGCAACTTATGCTTCTTAACCGGTCAATTGAGGGAGAGGTAGGAGAAGGGGACTTTTTTATGTGTTACCTTTGGGTATATTTTCACTTCAAATGTGTCTCTTGGAGTCCAAAGGATATCGTATTGGAAGCGCAACTAGGAATATTTCCAGTAGTGTGATCTTTTTGAGGGGCATTGGAGGCAGTTTGTGTTCAAGGATAGGTTCTTTACTACCATGGTAAAAACTCACCTACGTTTCTATTTTGCCGCACATAGTTTTTTACCCTGAGTAAGCACCCTAAACTTGAAGGGGTTTTCATGGATGTGTACAAGACTTAGGACTTTGGCATAACCTGTAAACAGAACCAGAAAAATAAAGGGTAACAACACATGCATTATGCGAAGAATATCCCTCAAGGGGAAAACCAACGACAGGGACAGTCTGTGAGAAAGAAACCTGCAGGAAGAAGTTGGTGAATTAACAACTTTTAGAAGGCAATAAACAGTAAGTCCCCGGAGGTTAAGCCTAGAGGATAAATGGTCAGGGCGAACATTGGTGGGTTTCAATCTTTTGCTCTAGGATTCGAACGTTTTGTCTTTTCCAACCAGAGTGGTGTGATGGCTTCGGGTCTGTCTTTTCTCTTCATTGGCGGGGAATTCACCGGTGTTGTGAGAAACCCCCAAAGAGGGAAAATTTTCCTTGGCCATGGTTGGAGTAGTGCTTTATTTTCGTGGAATGGTCCTTAGTGACAATCAATTTGACGGGAAATCCCCAGTGGAAAGCGTTTTGTCTCTGAGGATTTTGTTATTGGTGGCAAATTTTTTTTTTGCTTTTAAAACAGGTGACGGCCCGTAGATCTTGATATAAGAATGCTCCAAAAAATTTTCTGGGAGGGGTTCTTTTTTTTTTTTTGGGGATTTCAAGAAGGATCTTTTGTTTAAAAAAAAATGGATTTTACGATAACATCGCGGGGGACAGTTGGTGGGAGATGTTTATTTTTGGGTAACCGTGGAACGACCACGGTAAGGTCCATGGCTTGGATTGGAGGGCCAAAGCCATGAAATCCCTGGGAATTGGGGGTAATAAATCTTGGGTAATGGATTCAGGAATTCCCTCTTTAGCCTGATATTATTACGTCGGACCTTCCAAGCCCAAATTTTCCTTGGCCGAGAGACGGAACCTCTTCTTCAAAGCGAGTTTGGCATCGATTAATAAATTGGTGAATTTGGAAAAATTCTGCCTTTTTTTCATTAACATTTTTCGTCCTTGTTCCAAAGGGTTTTGAAGTCAATCGAAATTTCCCCAATCTTTGTTTGAATCCTTTTGGGAGGGTTCTTAAAACGGGGGAAAAAAAGACGAGTAGGTGTGTTCTGGAATATCAAGTTTTTTGGGGGATTTTCCCTGATGGTTGGGTCTACAGAGTTTGCCTGGGGAGGTGGCGAGGGGGCAGAAAATGGTAAGCGATTTCTTTTTTTTTGCGATTGGGAGGGGTTGTTGAAAAATTCAGTAATTTTTTGGGGTTTGGGATTCCGTTTTGAGGTGCCCCCCCCATTTGGCTTGGTAAAGAGTAAAATGACGTAGGGCTTTAATTGTATGGGAGTGCAAAACAAAAACTGCTTTGGCTAGGTCTTTTATGTGGTTGACCCCCCGGGCGTTGGGAATCTGACTTACTTACAAACTTTGAGATATCCGGACCCTGGGTTTGGGAAATTTTTTTTTTTTCTTTTTTTTTTTTTCTTTTCTTTCTTTTATAACACGGGTAAAGGGGTTTGTTCCGGGGGGAAGCAAAGACCAAGGGTCTTGAGTTTAGGCTTAATTTCTGAGGGGATGCTTTTGGAAAAGTATCCTTGAAGAGAAAGAGCCTTGGTTAGATGGTAAAAGCTGTTCTTTTTACTGGGTGGGTTTTCCAATGCGGATGGGTAAGTATTGGTTTAATACGTTTGTTTCTGTATAAAGCAGAAAATTAGCCTTGGGTATACCCCTCTCACGGGGGGGTTTTTGGTGTGGGGGGTATTAGGGGGTGTTTTCTCTTTGTGAAAACATCAGGGTTTTTTGCCCGGGAAGAAGGATGCAGCCCTGTTAGAATAGACCCGCTGTGCTGTGATGGCGGGGGTGTGAGGTCAGTGTGTAAGAGAACCCCTTTGCTCTGGGGGGGCCGATAGTGGGCCTATATTCTCTCCCCCAACCCTTCCCTTTACCCCCCCCGAGTTTTTAGGGTTAGAAAGTACCCCGTGGGGAATAGTGGCCTCTCCCCTGTTACTGCGCCCCAGTTGTGCCTGTCTTTGCAGGGCTGACTGTCTCGGGGGGACAAAGGGGGGGCCTCGGAGGCACTGGCCTGCCCCCTCTGTAGGGGCGGGGCTCGATTCCGAGCTGCTGCGGGGGCCACGGAGGCAGTACCCGATGATCCGCTGTGCGTTCACGGGTTCGCTGGGGGAAGGGGGCGGGGTGCCGGGCACCCGGCCCCGACGACTTCCTCTCAAGGGTGCGGATCGGGCAGGCTTCTGGTGTCAGGGGTCCTTCCCCCTATCTAAAAAAATTTGCTGGACCCCTAAAGTGAGTCAAGCTGTCCCCGGAGATAGACGGGTTTTTCGATCTGGGCCTTGTAAAAAGCAAAAGTTGGGGGTTTTTTTTAGGCCCTTTTAAGCGGCTTTTTCCGGGGGTCCTGAAATATGCGTCCGTCCTCATGCGGTTCGGGGCCCCGCCCCCCAAAATCCCAATTTTTTTTATTCAAATGCCATTTAAAAATTTAATACGTTCCCAAAAAATGCACTGATGGATGGGTAAAAAACAAATGCCAGCACAATGGTCGACAACTGCCGACCATTTCGGGAATGGAACCAGAATAAGGGATAGTTCCCCAAAAAGCGTCGGCAGTTTGTGCGACACATTGCTGTGGGATTTGTTTGTTATGCTAATTCATCAGTGCTTTGTTGGAAGTAACCTAGCCTTAGGGGTTCGATATTTTTCTTTTGGTGAAATTTGTTGTGGATTTGATGATAGGCCTGTCGGGAGTTCCCTAAGGAAGTCACGGGTGTTTGGTAATGTGTCCTCTCCTAGGGCAAGTCTGTGTGTGTGAGCAAAGGAAAAATACTGGAGTCCTTTTAAATTTTGGGTTTTGATGTGAGTCCTGGCACCCTTAGTAATGGGAACTTTTTCCTCCCCCTATTCCCCTCCATTAGCATTGAAAGTCAGAATAGGGCACAGAGGAGAAGGGTACATAGAATGTCCCAGATGGTTTGAACAGGGGGCCCCCATCGAAATTTCAGGGCCCCCACACTAAAGTGCCGGGCCCCTGTTAACCCCGCGCCCACCCCAACCCCCCTCCCCCCGCCCCACCAACCACGCCCAGCACCCCGGGGCCTTTGGGAGGGCCCCACAAGTCCAGGAGGCTTGAGAGGCCCCCTAAGACCCCGAGATTTGCAGGGCCCCAATCAAAGGTCCTAAAATTTGGGTTCCCCATCAAGGCCCTAAGATATGGTGGGCCCGTAAAGGGGCCCCCGGTTTGTGGGGCCCAAAAAAGGCATAAGATTTGTGGGGCCCGCTTAAGGCCCCCCAAAAACTTAGGGCCTTGTGCATGGCCCCACAAATCTTAGGAGACTTTGGGGGGGCCCCCAAAACTTAGGGGCCTTGAAAGGGGGTTTTAAATCCCGGGACCTTTTTTCGGGGCCCCCAAATCTTTGGGGCCTTTGCACGGCCCCCCAAATCTTTGGAGACTTGGTGGGGGGCCCACAAATCCCCCGGGGCCCAGAGCAGGGCCCACGTCCCCCGGAGGCCTGAGAGGCCCGCAAGACCCTGAGATTTGCTGGCCCCAATCAAGGCCCCCCAAAATTTGAGGGCCCCCCTCAAAGGCCCCCAAGTTTGGGGCCCCCAAACAAGGCCCCTGATTTGGGGGGCCCCGACAAGGCCCCCAAGATTTGGGGGGGGCCCGCTTAAAAACCCCCCTGATTTGGGGGGACCCAAAAAGGCTCCTAAGATTTGGGGGGCCCTGCCAAGGCCCCCCAAAATTTGGGCCTTTGGGGATCCCCGGGGTAGGGGCGGGGCCCCCCCAAGTCCCCGGAGGCTTGAGGGCCCCCAAGGCCCCTGGGATTTTTAAGGGCCCCGCAGGCTCCCTTAGATTTTTTGGGGGGGGTCAAGGCCCCCCCAAAAATTTTGGAGCCTTTTTGGGGCCCACGAACTGGGAAATGGCCGGCATCCCTTGGTAAAAAGGGGGCCCGGCTGCAGGTGGGTAGGCAGCACACATGTTTTCTTACATTCAGTTGACTTACTTCCAGATTGGG
>JAODAL010069565.1:0-16291 GCA_025379985.1 Phyllomedusa bahiana | reverse complement strand
TTTTACACCTAATATACCTACCAAGCCAGCTCATGACAGCACTTTCTTCATAAGCTATGTGCTGCCAATGTTGAAAGTAGGAAGTGGTCATAATAATGTGACCAGATTGTGTGTTATGCCCATTATGTTGATCTCCTGAAACTTTGCTGCTCTCAAAGACTGAATGACACTTTCAAAACATGAAATCAATATGTACCTGTGGACATTTACCTAAACAAAAGACTCTCTGTATTGCCTGGTGTATTATACAATGATGTAGTATCTTTATCCTGTGCACCTATTACAACACATTTACAACTATATCCTAACTAAAAATGTGAGAGGAAGGTGTAGTCTCCATCCCCACCAACTATATCCATTTAGTATTTTTTCCATTTATCATAAACTCCTTATGCATAGCTACTCTCAACTGCTCACCAGCACCATCAAAGCATTAAATCCAAATGCCATTATGTGCATTCAAACAAATGGGAGCTCCTACATAATTGTAAGGATAATGAACTGTTTATTCTCCTAGGCAGGAATTGTTTCCTTTGTAAGAAAAGATGCCTGTAACTTGCAATGGATTTTGTATCCAAAGGACTGCTTATTGATATGTTTGTGTTACTTGCATTTATGTATAATGTGAATGTAAATATTGTATGCACTATATATATTGTAAGGTGTCAACAGCAGGAAAGGTGTACAATGGCGTATACATCCTGGTCAGGGTCCTTGCGTGCACCTTCAGATGTCCCGACACATGCCCCAAGGAAAGGACCCTTGGGGAATGAAAGGCCAAAAGTTAGATGGGTGTCGACAGTAAAAGACTGTCAAACTTTATGTTTAACACGTTTAATGGTAAATGTGGCTTTCAGCCTTTCCTGGGTCGCCTTTCATTGCGAGTGAGCATAGAGCAGGGTGGGTGCCCCACCCCCCAGGGTTTCCCACTCCAGATTTTTCGTGGGATATATAAGTCAGCAGGTAAGCTGACTAGGAGTGGCTACAACTCCCAGGCTACCCTCAAGTCTGGAGAGGAGACAGGCTGGGGAACCAGGAAGACTGCTACCTGGTTTTGTTCCGGTACTACAAAGGTGTTAGTAAGTCTAACTCTGTTAGTTAGTGCCCAGACGGGCAGGCTTTTGTTTTGCTTTATATTGTGCATGTCTTGCACTTATTTTGTGTTGCTGCAGCAATAAAATACAGAGGCCCTGTATTTTACACCTGAATTCTGTCTCTGTCTCTGCCTGAAGAAACATGTGTGTCATGATCCCAGAGCCGCCAAAGCTCACATATGGTGGAGGATGCAATGGGCAAAATAGAGGCAGTACTCTCCTGAGACAGAGAAAAACGGAAAGAAAATTTATGTCCTGGGTGAAAGCAGCTACCACACAGTCAGCAGAGTCGTGTAAAATTGATGAGTTTGTGAAGCAGCTAATTCAAGCCAACGCTAACCTCCAGCTGATGGCGGCCAGCCAGCAGAAAGCGCATGAGGAGACCATCCGGGCGCAAGCTGAAACTAATCGCCTGCTAATCAAGACCCACCAAGCCACGGTGAAAGAGCAACAGCAGGTAAATCAGACGCTGCAGCAACAGCTACAGGCCTTGGCTGCGAGGCCAGAAGGGCCCACAAGTGTGCAGTTCACACCCCGCCAGGTGGTGAAAAGTTCCCTGCGCAAGATGTTCGCGGATAACAACATCGAGGCTTACCTGGGGACCTTTGAATGGATAGCAGAGAGAGAGCAGCTGCCGGTGGACCAGTGGGTGGATGTCCTGGCTCCCTGCCTAACGGGCGAACCGCAGAAGGCCTAATTCAACCTGCGTGTCCAGGATGCCAAAGACTACACCAAACTGCGGGGGGAGATCCTGGCCCGACTGGGCGTCACCCTGGTCGTAAGAGCATAGAGAGTACAAGCCTGGGAGTTTGATCCTACCAAGCCCACTAGATCACAGATGTACGACCTGTTCCACATTACCAACAAGTGGTTACAGCCGGAGACTCACACACCTGCCCAGGTGGTCGAGCGGGTGGTCTGTGACCGTTTTGTGCAGGCCCTTACCATCAGGCTCCAGCGGTGCGTGGGCTATACAGATCCCAAGAGGGTGGACGAACTGGTCGCTGTGGTGGAGAGATACTGCGCTACTGAGAAGTTTCTGCAGGTGCCACACCCCCAGGGGAATCCGCAGACCTCCATCCGCGGTAAGACGGTTCCTGTCCCAAAAGCGGAGTCACGGTTAAGTGGAAGGGGGGAGAGGCCATCCACCCCAAAACTGGACCCTGTTCCTAAGACCCAGGAGCCCATAGTCCGCTGGACTGGGACATGTGGCGGCACGTTGCCCGGGTAAGGAGGAGCCCATGGAATGTCGGTTGGGGAGGCGTACCTCCTGGTTTGCACGGCCATCGTATTCCACTCGGGTTGCTGCTGGGGCGGACCGACGAGAGTGCCCTGTTACCGTTAATGGACATTCGGTGCAGGCCCTCCTGGACTCGAGGAGCTTAGTGACCCTTGTGCAAGCCCAACTTGTGAGCCCGGACCAACTACTCTCCCGCCGGATAGGGGTAGTTTGTATCCATGAGGACACAGGGATACCCCACGGCCTTAATACCAAATAAAGAATGTGGGGTTACACAACATGAGGTGCCGTTGTGACCAATTTTCCCTCACAGCGCAGTTATTGGCTGTGACTTCCTCTGTTTGGGACCTGTGGGAAAAAAAACCCAGAAAATGTATAATGTTGTACCCCCTGTAAATAAGTGTGTCAAACAGGTGATAATATCAAACCCTGTGCCTTTTCCCTTATCGGTCCTGGCTGGAGACCAGAGAGACCCCCTCTGAGTTAAAAACTCTCCTCCTTGCCAGTCTCGAGGGGAATTTTGGCACAGAGCAAGTGAGGGACCGTAACCTGGATAACGCTTGGAAAAGCATAAAGGTCATTGATGGGAGACACAGGAACCAGGTGAGGAGTTTGGGCTACCCTCACCTTCTTTCATACGGGATAACTTATTGTACCGGGTGAAAAAGACACCAACAGAGGTGTGGAGCAGTTGGTGGAACCCCGGACGCATGTCCGTATGGTCTTGAAATTAGCACATTCCCATGTGTTGGGGGGCACACTTGGGGGTGGAGAAAACTAGGGAGCGGGTGGAGTGGAACTTCTACTGGCCCGGCGTCTATAAGGCAGTGGAAGAATTCTGTCAGTCCTGTCCGGAGTGTTAGTTCCACGACCTTAGACCCCATTTCCGGAGTCCATTGGTTCCTCTGCCATTTGAGCGGATTGGCATGGATCTGGTCGGTCCCTCCCTAAATCGGCCAGAGGACCCAGCATATCCTAGTGGTACTGGATTATGCCACCCGCTACCCCGAGGCTATACCCCTCAGAAACACCTCCTCCAAAGGGATAGCTTGGGAGCTGTTTTACCTATTCACCCGTATATGGATCTCCAAGGAGATACTGACCACTCAAGGTGACCAAAGAGGTGTGCCGCCTGCTAAAAATTACCCACCTGCGCACATCCGTGTACCATCCCCAGACCGATGGTTTGGTTGAGCGCTTTAATAAGACCTTAAAAGGGATGTTAAAAAGGTGGTGAACAAGGATGGTAGGGATTGGGACCGACTGTTGCCCTATCTTATGTTCGCCATCCGGGAAGTCCCACAGGCATCCACGGGGTTCTCACCATTCGAGCTGCTATATGAGAGACACCCCCGAGGGCTCCTGGACATAGCCAGAGAGACCTGGGAACAAGAGGGAACCACTTACAGGAGTGTCATAGAGCATATAGCCGACATGCAGGACAGGATCACTGCAGTTATGCCCATTGTAAGGGAGAACATGCTACAGGCCCAGGAAGCCCAGGCCCGAGTTTACAACAGGACCGCAAGAGTCAGATCCTTTCAGCCAGAGGACAGGTGCTTGTACTTGTCCCAACTGTAGAAAGTACATTTCTAGCCAAATGGCAAGGCCCCTATGAGATCTGCGAATGGGTGAGTGAGGTGAACTACAAGGTTTTCCAGCCAGGGAAAAGAAAACCCTACCAGATATACCATATTACCCTCATCAAACCCTGGAAGGGAGGAGAAAGTCTGGTGGCTGCAAGGGGAGTCAGGGAGGTCCCAAACAGGAGTTTTCCACCTGTCCGTGTCGCAGAGTCCTTGTCGGGTCAGAGGGCAGGAGGTCAGGAATTTTCCCACAGAGGAACCAGGGGCTTCTTGAACTGCCTGGCCGGACAGAAGTCATTTAAAATGACATTATCACCGAGCCGGCCAAAAGGTGCGGTTGAGACGTACCCGGGTGCCAGAAGCCCAGAGCAAGCCATTTCAGAAAAGTGAGGAATATGCTAACCCTAGGGGTCATAGAGATGTCCCAAAGTGGGTGGTCGAGCCCCATTGTGATTATTCCTAAACCAGATGGTAGCTTGCGGTTTTGTCATGATTTCCGCAAGTTAAATGAAATCTCCAAATACAATGCCTACCCCATGCCAAGGGTCGACGAGCGATCGATGAAAGGTTTTGGACCTGCGAGGTATATGACCACCTTAGACCCCACCAAAGGGTATTGGCAGGTTCCCCTCACAGATCAGGCCAAGGAGAAAACTGCATTTTCCACCCCAGAGAGACACTTCCAGTATGTGGTCCTTCCCTTTGGTTTACATGGGGCTCCTGCGACTTTTCAGAGGTTAATGGACATCATCCTGCAGCCGCATAAAAACTATGCAGCCGCATACCTGGATGATGTGGTAATCTACAGTGCCGACTGGGATTCCCATATGGTAAAGGTGCAAGTGGTCCTAGATGCAATAGGGGCCGCCGGCCTAATGGCCAATCCACAGAAATGTGCGATAGGGCTAGAGGAGGCTCGCTACCTCGGCTACAACATCGGACGAGGGGTCATCAAACCCCAGGTACACAAGCTCGAAGCCATTCAGAATTGGCCTCAACCCGTGTCCAAGAAACAGGTTGGAGCCTTCCTGTGCATTGCAGGCTATTACAGGAGGTTTGTGCCAGGCTTTGCCTCAATAGCTGCCCCTCTCACAGACCTCACCAAGGGAGCAAAATCCACCATAGTAAAGTGGAATCCGGAAGCCGAGCAAGCCTTCCAAAAACTCAAGGAGGTTCTTTGTAAGAGGACTGTATTGCTCACCCTTACCGTTCGGGAGGAGTTCCTGGAGCAGACGGATGCCTAAGAAGTTGGCTTAGGGGCAGACTTGTCCCACCAGGTTAAGGGGGAAGAGCACCCCCTCGGGTCCCTTAGCTGGAAGCTGTCGGCAGCCAAAAAAAATTATTCCATCGTAGAGAAGGAATGTTTGGCCCTAAAGTGGGCAATGGAGTCGCTCAGGTATTACCTGGTGGGAAGGCAGTTTAGGGTGATCACAGATCACTCCCCGCTAAAGTGGATGGCCCAAAATAAAGGGAAGAACGCAAGGGTGACCCAGTGGTGCCTGGCCCTACAGGAATTTAAGTTCTGTGTGGAACACCGTCTGCTATTCACAGTATATAAAAATCATTTTTAAAAACACAGGTACAGCATGCTCTTGGGGGGTAATAGTCATGATATTTATTTACTAAAGAATTAATTTTTTTTACTATTCCAATTTATTACTGGCACTTGCACCTTATGCTAATCATCACCTGCGCTTTTTAGATTTTCATGTGATTTATTTTTTTTCCTTATGTAGTGTATATGAATATTTAATTTCCGGAATTTTTTCAATATACAGTACTTTTTGACGTTGTCTTTTTAAGTATCCCCCCAAACATGATGTGAATGGAGCTTAATAGCACTATAATGACTAGATGACTGCAATCTATAGACATAAGCAGCTGGTACTGTTACTAAAGAGTGAAGTAAATAAAAGCTGACTGCTCACCTGCTTGTACCATTTACCATACAGTGATTCACTGGTAATATAAAAAAAAAAAAAACGTTCCAACATAACATACAGTACAGTAGCTTCAGGCCACCTGGAATCGATTTCCGCACAGTATGAAAGGAGAGAGAGGAAACAGTGTACATAAACACAAATAAGTTTACATAGAATTTCACAATTGCACAAACAAAGCAAACAACCTGTACATGTAACATAAAAAGTAGCATTTACCAAAATGAGCAATTTCAAGTTCCTGTCTTTCCTAGAACTGTGTTCTTTAGACCAAAGAAAGATGCATCACATTTATCAGAATAAAAAATGCAGAGAAAAATAAGCAATGGCACAGCTCATGTCCATGTGCACTGTGGCATCTGCTAATCTCCTTCTATTCAAATGGCAGCATGTTTGTAGCTTGAACTGATTTGTATACACCTTTCAGCTTACAGGTGAAACGCCGTAGCAACAGGTCCCCACCTGCCACAATGATCATGCAGTAATGAAAATGCTAATGGAATTAGATCCATTCCATACGATTTGCATTTCTCTAAAAAATCATTTTATTATGTATCAAATATAAAACCAAACGTGGTCATTAACTTTAAACATGATGATGTCAGAGATAGAAAAAGTTTTCACCTCAGGATCCCGATAGTGTCTCTCAAATCTTTTCCATATAGAACACAATGTCCTTTACAATTCACCGGGCGGTCTTCAACTCTCAGAGATCTCACTGCGTCCACTCGCGACGTTTCGAGGGTTGGACACACAGTGGCACAGCTCATGTCCATGTGCACTGTGGCATCTGCTAATCTCCTTCTATTCAAATGGCAGCATGTTTGTAGCTCTTTAAAGGGGTTTTCTCACCACGGTGTTTCACTGAGTTTTATTAGTTTTGCACTCACTATGTCTCCTCAGGCTGGGGCTGATTCTACTGTCGTTATTAGCATATTCAACTTCTAGAGAGCCCTTACTCTGACAGAGCAGGAGATTGTTATCTGTAACAAAATTACAGATAAAGCCACGCTTTTCAGTCTTCACAGCCCATGTACCTTTTGGTTTAATGAAGCTAATCTTGTTTGATATTGTTTACTTTTATCCCAGCCTGTCAGTGGGGTGATGTCACTCCCTGCTCTCCGCAATCAGCTAAATAGATAACAGATGTCTGTCTGTAACCATAGAAACCTTTGTGCACTTCAGAGCACAATAAAAAATGCTCTTATCTCATGACTAACGTAAAATTTATTGACCAATTTAGTTAGAAAAAAGTCTTTATTTAACTGTCCCTTTATGTTGAAAGCTAATATTTGTAGTAAGAATACCCCTTTAAGAGGACACTTTCCCTTTAACGTTGCCAGATCTTGGTTGCATATTTTGCTGAAGATAATATTTTGTACAGTGGTTTCTGGTTCTGATTTTGTATGTTCATGTACTTTGTAATTGGTTTGCTGCCTACCCTAATCTTCTGCTACAACCACAACATTTAAGAAATCTGAGTGCTGTGACCTATGTCAGCCGGACTCCACCTTCTGCCTGTCCCTTTAGTACTGCATTTGCTGCTGTTGGAGATTGTGTTGAGGGTAATGATCTCGGAGTACCCTGCAACAAAGTTCAGATCCATGTATAGGGGTTAAAGTATTAAAACCAAAAGGGCTCCTTGGACTTAGTCTTACACCTAGTCAGACATGCAGCCAAGAGGATCCACCTTCTGCCACAGATAATCAGTGACAGTATCCATATTCATGCTTGTGTGACTAGTGTTTTGGCTCACATATTGTTGATTACATACTCCTTAGTGACCATAAAGAATATATTTCTGCTTATATGACGGGTGCTTTGGCGCGCATTGTTGAGAATTTTGGATATTTTTTGAGACATTTTGTTGCATTTCATCCATTGTATGGTCTAAAAGTCTATGTTGGATATTTTCCCAATATGTCTGGTTGCCAGATGGATGTATTTCGGGACAACTAGACAGGGCATACTAGCACTGTGGGGTCGTCCTTATCGGGGTGGTAACCCTGCTAAGAGCTTATTAGGGTCAGTGGCTAATAGGGAGAACAAGAATGTTGCATACATGCCTTATAAACTTCCCCTATATGTGTGATATCTGGTCTAGGATTGGTCCCTTTCAGAATTTAAGATTTCTTTGGGGTAGAATTGGAACAAAAAAAATCCATAAACAAAACAAATGTGGCCAAAGTGGAAAAAAAATGTCAGAAAAAAGCAAAGTATTTGGTGCATTTTCTACTTCCCTATTGACTTTCTACATTTTTTTTTTTTTATAAAAACAGCAGTGTAGCTTTTGATGCAGTTTTTGTTACAAAGTATAGGTTTACATGGTGATTTCGAAGGATATTTTGCAGCAGTATTTTAAGGCAAAACCAGGAATGGATCCAAAGCACAGATGAAGCCTTTCTTTTACATGTTATTTCTGTGTAGACTCCATTCCTGCGGCGACATGTACGATTGGGTTTTTTACCATTTTCTGACGTAAAATGCGCCAAAGTTAGCCAGCTACAATATCTAATGTACCTAACGAATGTGTTAGGCACACTGTTCATAAGACTCAACACTTTCTAATGCGCCTAACATGAGGGGGCGTTCTGGGAGCGTGGTGTACCACACTCATAATATTAGACACATATATGAATGTGGTTCGGCAAAATTAGGCGCATTACTGCTCAAACAGGCAGATCTATTTTAAGGTGGTCTGCCTGAGCCTGAGAAGCTGAAGTGGAGCTAGATTTGCTGTTAGGGAAAAAAATGTCAAATATTTCTCAACTTACACCAGTCATTTATGATCATTATCAAGCTATATAAAATTAAATAATTTAAACTTAATAAAAAATGTTAACATATAAAATTAATATAAAAATTATATAATATTCCAAAAATATAAAAATATCTCCTATAAAATGTATTTCAAATGAATAGAATCTAAAACTAATTTTACATTAAGTTTCAAAATTTCCCGGGTTCCGTAATGGACAGGAAAGAAGCAGACAAAAAGCGCAATGTGTGTGAACTATGTAACACCAGAGATAGGTTACAGTATTGGTTAAGGCTCACCTTATTCAGCTGTACAATTTATGGTACAGCTCATGTTATCGTATTACAGATGAAATCCCGCAGAAGATTGTTTTCCCCCGCACCCCGCACCAGCTGGCGAGGATCTCCGGTCTCGTAGTCACTCCGGACTCCGGTTTAGTGTTAACAAACAAAGGAAGCCAAATGCAAATAAATGCAACTGGACTTAAAGAGTTCCTATAGAGCTTCACAGGTTGCAAATAAATGAAGAAAAAAACAACCAAAAATGTTAAGTTGGTTTATTAAAATACAAAGCTATATAACTCCTTAACGTAGTTACGGAGTTACAGCGACATCTACCTCCCACCCTCTATATGGGTAATATGACTTTTTTATGATTGTCGTTCAGAGTAGATTTGACTTATTGAGTCACTTTGTTGGCCCATTATAGCTAGTGTTGGGTGTGAGGTAGTTTACACTATACATTACATACGTTAAGGAGTTATATAGCTTTGTATTGTGGTTGCTATGCAATTTAACTAATGAGATACTTTTTTACTGTAAATACCATTTTTTCTGGCTAATTATCTAGGTTACCTTTTGATATTTTAGCGCTGGCACTATTGACACTTTATAGCTGATATCTGGTAACACTGGATTACATGTTGTTATTTTTGCTGTGCCCCCTTTTTTGGTTGTCCTCTTGTTTGTGTATGTTTTCTTGATTTTGTTATGATTTATGTAAAATGTTAATAAAGAATTTTGCATTTTTTATAGTACTCCAATTTTTTGTTGTTTAATAAAATAAAAATGTGTATATATTAGAGATGGGCGAATTTCTCAAAAATTCGGTTCGGTCACTTTGCCGAATTTTCCGACAAAAATTACTTCGTCCCGAATTACTTCGGCACGAATCGCGTTAAAAACGGCTATTTCCAGGCTGCACAGAGCCTGCAGGGTGCTGTAGAACGTTGTGCCATGCTTAAATATGCAGAGGGAGCTTGGTTTGGTCTTCATACAATGTTGTGTTTTAGTATGACACGCAGATGAGTGCCGCCGCTCTTAGAATCGCTTCACTATAAAATTCCCTGGGCACTTAAGAGGGCAAAATTGACCAAAAAACTCAAGCAGGAATGTAGCCTGATAAAGTCATGCCAGCGAAAGCTGGAAAAAAACAAGCTGAGAGTTCAGGTGGCAACATTAGTGACAGAGTGTGGAGGTGACAGCCGCAGCCACAGCAGCATGAGGTCAGAGAGTGGCACAGTGACATTCTGGAGGTGACAAAAACAGGAGTAGGCCACAGAGTGGCACAATGACACAGTGTGGAGGTCACGACAGCAGCCACAACAGCAGCATGAGGTCAGAGAGTGGCACAATGACACAGTGTGGAGGTCACGGCAGCAGCAGCAGTTCCTCCCCTGTGTGACTTCGTTCGCCGAGGCAAGCCAGGTGTAGAACTGCGTGACACTGCTGTGCCCTACACATGTGGTATGCTGGAGCAGTACTTGTGGAGGCTGAGATGGTGATGATGGTGGAGGAGGAGGAGGCGGACATTGGCGCAGGAGCTGCAGTTTGACAACGTGGAGGGGGAAAGCGGCGTCTCCTGTCCAAGTTGTTGGTGTGCTCTGGGCAGGAAGCACATTCACCCAGTGGGCCGTAAAGGACATGTACTGGCCCTGACCGTAGTTACAGCTCCAGACGTCCGCGCTGCCGTGCACCTTGGAACAAACCGATAAACTCAAGGACTGGCCCACTTTCTGTTCTACATATTTATGAAGTGCTGATACTGCCTTTTTGGAAAATAAATTACGGCTTGGAACTCTCCACCTCGGCTCAGCACAAGCCATTAGTTCTCTGAATGGTGCAGAGTCCACCATTTGGAAAGGGAGGGACTTCAGTACCAACAACTTGGACAGGAGCACAGTCAGCTGCTGCACCTTAGGATAGTTGGACGCATACTGTTGTCTCTTTGCAATCGCCTCGTTGGCGCCATGAGTAGCGAGGAGCAGGAGCATCTGGACCGAGAGATGATGTCAAAGAGAAACAGCTCCCTTCTGCAGGGGTGGTGGAGCCTTGACTCGCTGAAAATGGCATGCGTGCCACTGGTCGCTGCTGCGGGGGCGGGAAAGGACCACCACATCTGAGCCACGTTTCTCCCAAGGCCACGGATGGTGACGCTGGCATGTGTTGACGCAGGGCCATGGTGCCAACGTTAGCTCCCTGGCCACGCTTCACTTTTTTGCCCACAAAATCTACATATTACCCATATTCGGCTCCTCGGTGTCTTAGAAAAAGAACTGCCACACGCCGAGTAGCTGATTTTACCCAACACTACGCACTAAGTGACTACTGCCGCTGCTGCCTCGCTAAAGCCCCTGTGCCGTTACTTTCTTGGACTTGCGAAGGGGGGTTTTCTTCCCCCGTGGCACTTGGCTCCCGACCTCGCACTGCTGCACCTGCTTACTCACGGCCATACAAACCCACTTGCTGGCTGCGCCGCTGCCTGACGCGCAAGCTGACGCCCTTTCTCCTGACGATGATGAGCCCTTGTTTCACCCGGCTCCCAGTGCGGTCGGCTACATCATCATCTATTTGTGTTTCATCGTCATGCTGTCCTCATCACCCGTCTTGGTATGCAGAGGTGACCCTCACAACATGACCTCCCATGCCACTCTCCACATCTATACTTTGCCGTCTACTGCAAAAAGCAGGGGATATTGGCCCCATTTCTTCGCTGCCAAGTAGCTGCTGACTGCCCTCCTCAAATTGTTCATCCTCGCTATATAGTGGCGCGGAGCCCAGACCACATAGAGATCTCTGGCTAGGGAACCCGGGTGGGACAGAGGCGGGGAGTGGACAGGTGAGGGCCGCTGACCCTCTCCCGGGCCATGCCAACTAAGGGTTGTGTCTGACGTTCCCACCGACTCTTGGCTGGGGGTTGTCAGATGTCATCTGGGGAGGAAGTGGATGACCTAGTCAACCCAATCAAGAACCATTGGGTTGGTAGTCAGCACACGGCCGCTAGATGACAGCGACAGTTGTGGCTCACCGAGTGACCCTGCTGCATGTCCTCTTGCTGGGGCTGCGACCTGGGCGCCTCCAGGAATGTTTGTGCCCCTGGCACTCGCAGGTGAAGAGCTGCCACCTCTTGTCTGACATACTGTTTGTTCTAAATGTACAGACACTGTTTGATGAAGATATCTGTATATGATAAATATAACCCCGTTTTTGACTCCAAATGAAAACCCAGTAACAAGCTTGCGTAACCCTTGGATATAAATTGTGCTCCCAAATGGGCAGGAAAAAATTGGACTTGTATGTGCCTTTTAAAAACTCTTGTATTTTACTGAATAAAAAACAAAACAGGTTTAAATTTAAACCCTTTTTGGATAGAATTATGCTACAGAATTTCTTCTGTGGCGGGAAAAAACAAATTTCTTTTATGAGTACAATGCAAAAAAAAACATTATTAACCCGGGGATGTAAATTGCCCCAAAAGAATTGGCAACCACAAACTACAGCTTTTTTGCGTGTTAAAAAAAATGGCGTGTTTTTTTTACGTTTACACACAAGAGAAAAAAGTAATTAACCCGTTGTAATTTTTGGAAACAGGAAAAAATTTATTTTTTGGCGTAAAAAGCCGGTTTTTTTGGTCACACAGAGAAAAAGTTAATTTAACCCCTTGGGTTATCTCGAATTATGCGGCTTTCCTTTTTCCCCACGGCCCCTTAATCCTGTGTAAAGCCATTTTATCAAAAACACACTTTTTTCCCGGTCCCCCAAAGTTCGTTTTTTTCGAAACCAAAAGGAAAAAAGAATTCCCTTCGTTTAGAATAAGCCAATATTTTTCGGTAAAATTTCTTAAAAAAACAAAACACAAAAAAGGGAAGTCTGTTCCAGTAGGGAGGGGGCCGGGAAGCCGGGGCAGTTTTTTAAAGGGGGGGAGGTTTTTTCAGTGAGGAAAAGCAATGAATTTTGTCCAAAAAACCAAAATCGTTTTAATAGGGTGTTATTATTCTGGGGCTACATTTTTCCGGTGACTTGGCAAAATAAAAGTTATAAATTAAGGCCCAAAAAATTTTTGGGTCTTAGGCCCTTTAAACTTTAAGGCAAGGATTAAACAAAAACCTCTATATTAAAGTGGTTACACCCCGAAAAATGTCTTAAAAGTGCCAAAAAGTGGTTGCAAATTTTTTGGTGCAGCATCTTGCCTGTCCCAAAACATTTTTTTTTAAGCTTGAAAATTTGGGCGCATGCATTAAATTTGGCATTTAAATTTCCCAAAATTTTAAGGTTTAAAAAAAAAACATAGAATGCATGATTTTAAACCCCCCTCTATATAGGGGCATAAAGGGGATTTCCCGACTTTCAGCAGTCCCGACCAGGTA
Source organism: Phyllomedusa bahiana (assembly GCA_025379985.1). Lineage (NCBI taxonomy): Eukaryota > Metazoa > Chordata > Amphibia > Anura > Hylidae > Phyllomedusa > Phyllomedusa bahiana. Next base: position 3,028 of record JAODAL010069565.1, on the reverse strand, counting down.
TTCCATTTGAAATTGGGATACCCTTTTTTGAGGTAATGCCCCAGAAATGCCTAGCGAACTATAAACTAAAGCTATGAAATTTTTCAGAGAGCCCCGCCTCCCACACTAGTACCGTACGTTTGAAGATGTATGAATGGGGTTGCACTGGATATCGGGCTGTAAAGACGCCAGATATCTAGCACAGCGCCGTTCATACATGTCGCCTTTGTGCATACTGCTTGACAGGAGGAGTGGCTTAACAAAAAGTGGACATGGTTTGGTCATGTTGCAGAACACTGCGCCACAAAAGCACAAAATTGTGGCGTAGAAAATAAGTCAAGTGTGCAGTCTATAGCTACACCAATTTATCAATCAGCATAAGCCACAGTGATAAATCTCAACAGAGCAATGCAAAAGGTCAGCTCACCTGGGAAGTCTTACTGGGGCCCCAGACGGGCAAGAGCCTCTTTTGTTGTATCCAAAAAGCAAGGAAAAGACAAAGTCCGGTACACCACACATCGATTAAAAAAAACCCCAATCTTTTTTCACTTCCTTAAAAGACAAAATTCCATAACGACACCCAAAAAGGGGCGAGCTTTATGAAAAAATCTCCTTATTCTGATAAAATCAATGGAGTGACCCAAACCCGATTTAAATCTCCCCCCTTACACATGACGATCACGGGTAGGCAAAAAAATATATAAAAAATACAATTACACTGTAACAGATTACAAATACGATGTTAAAATCAAAAAACCTTGGAAATCGTAAACAACATTAAAAGCATCAATAATAGCACATCACATCATGTCTTTTATTCATCCCATCTGGATATCTCGTACCTAGCCTATATATCCACCATGTTTCCCTGGCAAGAAGTTTATTTCTGTGGTCCCCGCCCCTGATGGGTTTACTAACCCTTTCTATGCCTTGTACTTTGAATGTTTTAGTACTACCTGCATGTACCTCAGTGAAGTGTTTAGTAGCCATAGAAATTCCCGTAATCAGAAACTTTTGTGTATCCGATAGATGTCTGCGGATACGTACTTTTAAAGCTGTGGTGGTGCATCCTACGTACTGTATTTTGCATTCACTACATGTGATAAGATATACCACAAAGCGCGTGTTACAATTTATGTATGAACTCATCTGAAAAGTTTCTTTTTTTGCATAGGAAAAAATTCCTTAGAACAATCCATGTATGTGCATGTGGTACATCGCGAGTGGCCACAGCGATAAGTGCCTTTAGTAGAAAGCCAATGTGAATTAGTCATATTAGGAACTGATAGAAAAAGGCTGGGTGACAGCATGGCCCTTAACGTTTTTCCCCTCTGTGACACAAATTTTATATTGTCCGTAATAGTTCTCATATTTTCTTGTGTAGAGAGTAATGGAAGATATTTTTTAACTATATTACATATTTCTTTATATTGAGGACTAAACGTCGTAGAGAAAGTAACTACATTATTCTTATCAAGACTACTTGGGTTTTTATCTGTCAACAAATCGGCTCTATCCACATTGTCTATCCGTTTTATGGATTTATTCAATAACCATGATGAATATCCTCTTTGTTTTAATCTAGTGCAAATATCTTGCTGTGTTTTGGGAATATGATCTGATAATGAACAGTTTCTCTTATTTCTAATGAGCTCCCCATATGGTACACCCTCAATGACATGTCTTGGGTGACTAGATTTCGCGTGAAGAATGGTATTCATGGCTGTACATTATTTATATGGCAAAACGTCTATTTTATCCTGATTGCCCATCAATTTGATGTCTAAAAAATTTATAATATTGCTTTGCCATTCCAAAGTAAATTTTAAAATCATGTTATTGGTATTAATGTACTCTTTGAGCTGGATAGTTAAATGAGGGGGTCCTTCCCACACCAGGAGCAGGTCGTCTATATAGCGACCATACCACCTGATGTGGGGAGAAAATGGACATGAATCCGTAAAAAGATACCTCTCCTCCCACGCAGACATGAATATGTTCGTGAGGGAAGGAGAGAATTTGGCCCCCATGGAAGCTCCACAAGATTGTAAATAAAAATGTTTATCAAAAGTAAAATAATTATGACTCAAAAGGAACTCCACACATATAATAAGAAACTCAACAAAATTTTCTGTAAAGGAGCCAAATCTTATTAAATGTGACTTGAGATATTCTACTGCCAAATGATGCGGTATGGATGGATAGAGAGCGATTACATCGCAAGAAACCCACGAATATGACTCATTCCATTCCATCTGTGACATCATGGCTATCAGGCTTTTTGTGTCTCTGATATATCCTGGTAAGCATTTGACAAATGACTGTAAAATGGAGTCTATCCAACAACCTAAGCATTCTCCTATAGAGCCAATTCCAGCTACTATAGGGCGCAAAGGAGGTGGAAAACACTCCTTGTGAACCTTTGGGAAGGAGTGGAAGATAGGGATAACAGGATGTTTAATGTACAGTTTCTCTGCTAACTGGGCCGGAATGGCTCCCATAGTTACTCCCTCCTCTAATATACATTTTAATTTGTGCTGAAAAATATCTGTTGGATCCTGACTGAGGGTTTTATATGTATGGACATCACCCAGGATTTCCAAGTTCAATTTCTTATATAGACCCCCATCGTTCAAAACGATCGCATCTCCCTTGTCCGCTTGTCTCACTAAGAGGTCGGGATTACTTTTTAGATCTAAAATGGCTTTAGTTAAATTTAAATTTAAATTTAGTTAAATTTTTCTTGTTGCTGTTATTGACGCATTTTTTCTGTAATGCTAGTAAATCCCTCTCTACCAACTCCTGAAACATATCCATACCCGCAGGTTTGGAAGAAATGGGATAAAATTCCCTATTTTTTACATTTAAATCCGGACATGACATGCATTCCAAACCCCTACTTCCACTATCCAATGATCGCAGATTCGTCAAACATATATTTTCCTGGAAAGACATATAGTTAAAATTACTGGCATCTCTTTCACTGATATCCAAATGATCATTTAAACTTGAAATTTTAAAATTTTCAACGCTTTATTACCCAAAATCC
>JAODAL010069564.1:0-16291 GCA_025379985.1 Phyllomedusa bahiana | reverse complement strand
ATTTTTTTCCCCAAAAAAGCACCCCCTGCCGGGCCCGCCCGTGCAGAAAAAATCCCCAGCTGGCTGCTCTGTGTCCCCCAAAAGTACTACAGAACATAAAACTGTAACCCGGTAAAGGGAGTTTATTCATGACTGTCAGGGGTGGTTTAGGGGATGATATGCCTCTGGTGGGGTCTGGCCAAACCTCTTCAAAAAATGCTTGGAGGGTGTAGAGTCCAGTCTCCAAACCACGCGGTAGAAAACGTGCAAGGAAACCGGGGCGTTCTAAAATGTTTTGTCTTGGAGACTGTAAAACCCGTAAAGAGCTGTGGTGGTCGTGAATAAAAAAAACCGGGGTGGGTGCTAAGAACCTGGTGCCAGGCGTGGTGTGCGACAACGGGAGACCTCCTTGTCCCCTTGATCAGTGTTCGCACCCCCTTTGTGGCACACGTCATTCCCCGGGTTTTTTGCGAAATTTTCAAGCGTACCCGGTTTGATTTGTTGAGGAAAGACTTGGGGGTCTTAGCTTAACTTCTGCTTCGACCCTGCTTCAGCCAATGGCGCATTGAAGATGATCTGTGCCCCCCCGTAACCGTTAATAGGGGAGTTCCAATAACGGGAAAGGCTCGGACGGGGCCGCCGGGGGGAATGGTGAATCCTTGGTGGCCCCCCCGGCCGTGGGGCCCGGGGGCGTGCCGCCACGCTCCCCGGGGGGCCCCGGCCCTATTCTGTCATGAACGCCGGGCCTACTCCCGAGCGCCAGGACCCGGGCCCGGGGGTTGGGCACTAATGATCCGGCTCCGGGGGGTGCGGGGGTCAACGGCCGCGCCATAGCGCTGCGCTCCGTGATCTTCCTGGGGGGCTAAAGGGTTAGCCTTCAGCCCCGCAAAGGGGTGGCCCTATGCTGGTAGGCGGCGCGGGGGACGTCAATGCATGGGGCAGTAGGAGACAGGGCAGCTCGGAGCAGTCGGGAGCGGGAGCCGGAGCCCGGTAAGTGGCTGTTTTTTTTTTGTTTTTTAAAAAAACCTAAGTGGGTCTGACTAACAAAAAAAGGGGGTCCCGGTACTTTTAAAGGGGGGCCCCCACTACAAAGGGGGGCCCCGGCTACTAAAGGGGGCTTGATAACAAAGGGGGCCCCGGTAGATAAAGGGGGCCCCTGACTAACAAAGGGGCCCCCGGCTCATAAAGGGGGGCTCTGACTAAAAAAATGGGGCCCTGATACTAAAAGGGGGGCCCCGGCTACAAAAGGGGGCCCTGACTATTTTAGGGGGCCCTGGCCCCAAATGGGGGCCCCGACTACATAAAAAGGGGGGGCTGTATTAAGGGGGGGGCCCTGGTACATAAAGGGGGGCCCTTTGGGTTTTAAAGGGGGGCCTGACTAATAAAAAGGGGGGCCCGATACCCAAAAGGGCCTGCTAACAAAGGGGGCCCTAACTAATAAAAGGGGTCCCGCTAACAAAGGGGGGCCCCGGCTACGTAAAGGGGGGCCCTGGCTAAAAAGGGGACCCCGACTAACAAATGGGGCCCTGGGCAAATAAAGGGAGGCCTGGCTCTAAAGGGGGCCCTGACTAAAAAGGGGGGCCCCTGGCTACATAAGGGGGCCCTGACTAACTGGGGGGCCCTGATAAATAAAGGGGCCCTAAACTAAACTAGGGGGCCTTATAACATGGGGCCCCTGGCTACAAAAAGGGGGCCCTGACTAACAAGGGGGCCCTGACTAATAAGGGGGCCCCTGGCTACGAAGGGGGGCCCTGACGAAAAAGGGGGGCCCCTGATACATAAAGGGGCCCTGACTAACTAAGGGGGCCTGACTAACAAGGGGCCCCTGGCTACAAAAAGGAGGTCCTGACTAACAAAGGGGGCATGGCTACGAAAAGGGGGGCCCTGGCTTACTAAAGGGGGCCCTGACTAACAAAGGGGGGCCCTGCCTACTAAACGGGGCCCTGGTCAAAAGGGGGCCCTGTAAAAAAGGGGCCCCGACTAACAAGGGGGCCCCTGGTACATAAAGGGGGGCCCCTGACTAACTAAGGGGGCCCCTGTCATAAGGGGCCCTGACTAATAGGGGGGCCCTTATAACTTGGGGGCCCCTGGCTAAAAAAAAGGGGGGCCCCTGATAACAAAGGGGCCCTGGTACAAAAAGGGGGCCCGGTACATAAAGGGGTGGCCCTGACAAAAAGGGGGGCCCCTGACTACAAAAGGGGGGACTGACTAACTGGGGGGCCCTGATAAAAAGGGGGCCCCTGGCTAAAAAAGGGGGGGGCAATGGCTTTTAAAGGGACCCCGAAAACTTGGGGGCCCTGGTAATAAAGGGGGCCCCCGGGTACAAAAAGGGGGGTGACTCCCAAAAGGGGGGCCCTGGCTCCCTGGGGGGGCCCCTGGCTCATTAATACAAAAGGGGGGGCCCTGCTACCTACACACTAGCAAAAGGGGGGGCCCCTGATTCCCGACATTTGATAAAGGGGGCCCTGACTTCTGCAACTAACTGGGAGGCCCTAATACCTGTATACTACTTAAAGGACCCCTAAGCCTGTTTCTACCTAAAGGGCCGTAACTGCTGTTACTACTAAAGGGGCCCCCAAAAGCCTGTTATACCTAAGGGGGTCCCTAAATGCTTGAAGCCCTTTTAAAGGGGGCCCTAAAAACCTACGCTTAATAATGGGGGCAACCCCCTACCTACGCCAAAAAATTTGGGCTCACCAAAAACCATTACAGCCTTCCCAAATGGGGCCCCCACCTTTATGTAGCCCCATCAACTTGCCCAACCGGGCCTTCTTATCTAATGGGGGTGTTTACTCCAGTGGCTGGTACCCCCAACCTACTGGGGGGCCGGGCTTCCAAATTATCTGCGGGGGTTATTACCTAAAAAAAGGGCCCATCTAGTTACCTGGGGCCTTGCCTATTTGCCTACCTCCTAGGGGCTTGCCCACTTTCGGTAATATAATTTAGGGGAAGCAGCCCATGTTGTGCATTATCTCAGGGGGGGAGTCCCCCTCCCCCCCCTCCCAAACCCCCCGGATTTTAGGCCCCTAAGTTATGGGTTGTACCCCCTCTCCCACCCCCGGGAAGTTGTACAGAGGTGGGGAAAGGTAAAGAGACCTGGAAAATTGAGGATTTAAGATATTTGTGTGTAATTTTGCGGTGGTGGTGGCTGGGACAAGTCATCAGGGGGTGTGGAACGGGTGCAGAAAAAAAAGAAATTAGAACAACTCATGGGAAGAGAACGACTTGGTGAGTCCCCGATCGGGGGTTTTTTACTTCTAAATTGGTTAAAAGCTGTATTCATGTAATGTGATGTGCCCGAGCTGGTGTCTGACCACTATGTGGGCTCCTATGGGGGTGTGGTTTTTTACCTGAGATGGGGTTGACTCTTGTGGTCTCCTTGGTGGTGTAGGTTATCCTGAGTGGTGTCTGACCTCTATGTGGTCTCTATGGTGGTTTGTAGGGTTTTATGAGCTGGTGTTGGATGTCTATTAGTCTCCTATGGCGGGGTTGTGGTTATACCCGAGCTGGTGTTGGACGTTTTGTGGTTTCCCTATGGGGTGTTGTAGGTTATTCGGGTATAGTGGGGCGTAATGTGTCCCCGTTGTAAGAGCGAGGGAAAAATGACCCCGTGATAGGAGTTAGATTTCTTTCTTGTGGTGTTTATTTTTGAAGGTGGGAGGTGTGTGACCCAAAGGGGAAAAGTGGAGGGGGAAAATTGTATGTCGGTAGTGGTGGGATTGGAGGAGCTATTAGCCCTGTGTCTAGGGATTTTTGTTAGACTGACAAAAAGTGTGACACATCGTAAATACACAATACAGTTCTGTTTTGCACACCCGTATTATGTGGTAAAAAGGGGTTTATGTCGGAGGCCGGTAATATTTTTTGTACAGTTGGGGTGCCCCCCAGATCACTGCGTACCCCCGTCGACACTGCGCGGAATTCCCCCCTCCACATGTTCCAGTATTTTGGGAGCAGGGGGAATGCCTTTGCAGTTGAAATGTCACATGGCCTGACTGGCAGTGCAGGCACATTCATCAGAGCTGGCAGGGTGTAAATACAATGTACATGTCTTTCCTCTGATAATGCGGATCATTTGAAATTTATAAAAATGAATCAAGCGTAGATATCTGGCCCTTTTTGCCCCATTTTCCCGTGCCCTGGCTAGTAAACGATGATGTTTCTTGAAAATGTGAATAAAAATTTAAAACTATGTAAAATGTAGGGACTTGATTTGCACTGCAAACCCCTCTTCTCCTTCTACTTGTAGCCCCCCAAAATCATTTTTTTTTTAAAAGCCTCCCCCTGTACTCCCCCAAATGTAAAAGTCCTGTTATCCTGAACCTGATTTTCCCCCACTCCCTATCTTGTGAACCAAAAAGTTGCTGTTTTCATTGCCTTATCTTGTCAAACCGGAAAACCTTGCTTTTCCCTGATTGCCAAATTTGTTAAACCCGGAATCTCCGTGTTCCCATGCATGTTCTCGTGCCCAATGGTACTGCCATCTAATGTAGTCTGCTGCCCCTCCTATAGCTACCCCCCTGCTTGCAAGCTGTTCCTATCTTTTCGTTAGCCTTAAAAGGATTTAGTTTTTAGACTTATTAGATCAAAATTGTCTTCCTATATTTTTCAATTCCAGTTTACTTTATCGATCATAATCATAGCTTTCCCCCGTATAGGTTCTTTGACAGTTCTCGCTGCCACCATGGTGCTCGCCTAATTTGTTGAAAATGGAACCCCCCATGTTCCCCCCTGCATGTTTTTTCACTGCCCCCAATGGTATGCCTTTTTATTGTCCATCTGCGAGACGTAAGTTAAGTTCTTGGGTCTGGGGGAAAAAATGAATGGGCCCCACCCCCGTTCCAGGGCTCCCATCTGTCATCTATTAACCATTTCAGGGCCCATACAACCAATCAAAGGGGACCCATTACTGTTCCTTTTTTTAAAAATATAGGGGTCCCTTTTTGATTCGGGCTCCTGACAGGAGTACTGCCCGGTACTCCCCCTGTTCCCCCCCCTCAGTTCCATGTGCCATTTCTCCAGTGTCTATGCTGCCCCCCTATAACTCCCCCCCCTGTCAGTAAACCCATTTTCCCCGTTAGGATGTTTTTGCTGCCCCCAAATTATCACTATGCAAAGCTTGAAAGGAGGTAACTTGAATTTCTTGGGCCTTGTGTGAAATGTGAAATGGAGCTCCTACCAGTTACATGTGCCACAACTCAGTCCACTCCAAATCCATTGGTGAAGCCCAAACAGCTGTCGAAGGCAACAAAAACCCAAAATTTGTAGCCCTGCACCAGACTGGGAAGACGGAAATCTGCAAAAAGCAGCGCTTGAGTGAAGAAATAAATGTGGGGAAATTTTAAAAAATGGAAGTTTCAGCCCCGATAATCTCCCCCGTCTGGGGCTCCACGCAAGATCTCACCCTGGGGTCAAAATGATTGCAAGAACAGTGAGCAAAAATCCCCCGAACAAGGGGGGAACTGTGAAAAACCTTGCGAGAGTGGGACCAATGTAACAAAAGGCTACCCTCAGTAAACAGACCCCTAGGGACTCGATCCCGCGTCCCCCGACGTCCCCTGCTTAAGCCATTCATGTCCAGGCCTTGGGGTTTCTAGAGAGCATTTGGATGTACGAGGTATTGGGAGAAATACACATGGGCGATGAAACCAAAGTAGAACGTTTTGGTAGAAACCATGTGGTTTGGAGAAGAGAGAATGCTGAGTTGACCCAAAGGAAAACCCCCACCTACTGTGAAAGCATGGGGGTGGCAAAACCATGATTGGGGCTGTTTCTCGCAAAGGGTCAGGATGCTGATCCGTTTTTGAAAATGAATTTGGGGCTGTTCGTGTATTTTGGGCAAATCTTCCATCAGCAGGGGGTTGAAGATGAAATGTGGGGGTCTTCAGCATGACAATGATCCCCAAAAACACCACAGGGCCAAGGGTGGATTTTAAAGCTTTAGTTTTGGGGGCCTAGCCGTCTCCGTCTCAACCCCCATAGAAAATTTTGGGGGGAGTTGAAGTTCATGTTGCCAGGACAGCTCCAAAACATTTTATGCTCTGGGGATCTGCATGAGGAATGGCCCCAAAATTTCAGAACAGTGTGTGCCGCCTGTGAAGACTTACGAAAAGGTGTGACCCCTGTCAATTTCCAACAAAGGATATATAAAAAAATATTGAGATGAAAATTTTGTTATTGCCAAAAACTTATTTTCCACCATAATTTGCAAATAAATTTTTCCAAATCAGAAATGTGATTTTCGGGATTTGTTTTCTATTTTTTTCTCTAGTTGAGGTTCCCTTGATGTAAATTACAGGCCTTTTTTTTTTTAAGGGGGGAAAAACTTTACATTTAGGGGTGACAAATATTTTTTCCCCAATGTATATGTGGATCCAATAATGAAAAGGTATATTCGCGTTATGTGGATTTAAAATTGGCAAAATTCACTTTGTGCCTTTGAGTTTTTTAGAAAGGGGGACTTTTTTTCCTGGATTATATATGTATATATTTATATATCTATATTTTATTTTTAATATTATTTTATTATATAAAATTATAAATATTGTGACGTCACTTCGTCCGGACGCCCTTTTTTGGACCGTCCCCGGGGGTATGTAGCTTGGATCGCCCCTCTTTGGTAAAAGGAAATGGCACTCCAACACGGCTTCAGTGGAAATTTTGGCTGCCAGTTTTATTAGGACAGTAAAATATTTGAAAAAAAAACAAATAAAATCCCCAGGCCATCGGGCCACTAATAAACAGAGAGCTCCCCCCTTACAGTTGCTGGCCAATGTCCGTATTTACACCCTGCATCTTCAGTGCTAAGGGTTCCCTCAGCCCCCGGGGGCCCGGGGCCTCTCTCCGGTACTTGGACTCCCGTAGCGCCCCGCCCCCGAAAACGGGGCCCCCGGCTTTTATATGATGCCGAGCCTATCCAAAAAGGGGGCTGGAACAGGGGGATAGCACCCCCCCAACGCATTGTTCCCCCAAAATAAGACCAAACCCCGGGACGCTGAAAAGCCAAAAAAATCCTTTTATAGTTGCCAAACCTAGAGGGCTGACAAAAAACATCAGCTGGTTTATCCCACAACCCAAGGTAATTTTGGGGCTTGTTTTATTACCATTTCTGGTATATCTCCATCTAGTGGCAGCAACCGGAACTACATGTGCCGGTGACTATAAAATTAACTTTTCCCCAATCCCCATATTTTTCCCAACCAAAACAACTTTTTAAAAAGTATTTCTTTGCATAAAAGATTTGGTAAGGGTGTGTTATGCAAAAGCTGTGACCCAAAAAATGGCGAATGACCTTTTGAAACCAAAAATTTAAATTTTTCGAAGCCCCCAATTTGAAATTTAATTTTTTGTTAGGAGTTTTGGTAATGTGTCTTATGAAATTTTGCTGTATAAAAAACTGCAAAAATGAATTTTGGGCATGGGTATGTGTATATGAGAGTTAGGCATTGTGGGACCCTGAAAAAATTTTTCCACATACAGTTTGGTGGGGAAAAGATGCAGAGCAATAAAAAACCCCTTTTAAACTATTTGTGTTATGACCCCCTAAGCTTGCATCACCCCCTAACAAAAACCCTACCTAATCTACATAGCAGTTTCCTGTGTAAAATTGTTAAAAAAAAACCTTGTGCGCATGCAAGCAAGCAGACAGAGAGCAGTCTGTACAGTCAGGAATGGCTGGAAATGGCTTTCAATTGCGATAATGAAATAAATTTTTAACTTGGTAAAGTGATTTTAGCAGCCCTGGGAGCCTCACTTCGTGTGAGTTTTTTATTTCTCTACACTCGCACTGATTGATGGCCCTTTAAAAAAGCAGAAAGATGCTCAAAACTATTAAATCAGTTTGTTAAGGAATCAAAATGTTGTGCTTTGTTTTCTCGAAAGGTTTGATTTAACATATTTTTTATAAATTTAAAAAAGGATTGTAAGTAACAAATTTTGGTCCAAAATTAAAGATAATTGTCACAAAAAAAATATCTCGAATCCATGGTAGTAAAAGTATCAAAAATTTTCCAACATAAAGTGAAATGTCGATTTAAAAAATGGGGCTCTGTCAGGAAGATAAAAACTGGCTGTGCGGTAAGCTGTTAATATGGGGTCCAAAACCAACCATGTCAGGGGATTTAAAGAAGGCTGCACAGGCCTTTGAGGTGCACATTTTTTGAGACAGCCCTTTTTTAAACAGTTATTGCTTGGTCGTGGAATATCTGTTTTTTTGTCAGAATATTGAAAAGTTGTCCCCTTTACTTTTTAGTAAGAGCCTTTTCGGGGCCCCGTAACTAAAAAAAAAAAATTATAATAATTTTATATATATTTATATATATTTTTATTATTTTATTTATATTTAAAAATTTTAATTTTTATATATTATTATATATATTATAATTATATATATATTATTATAATTGCCACCCCCTGTACAGACTTATTCTGCTTTGGTGAACAGTTGGATCTCCAGAGTCACAGTTGTACCCTTTGTTTTGAACGTGTTGTGGGCAATGTCACTTTTTCCATAAAAGTCATAGACTGCGTGAACATAAATGGGTGCAAAAGCCACCCCTTTTTTGTTGAAGGTTCAGCAGAAACCCTTATTTAAAAAGGGGGAAGGTGAATAAAAAATTTTTTTATTTCAATGTTAAGTTCAAGTTTATAGATTTGATTAGCCGAGGTTCCCTTGTGCTTCACTTTCATCACTCATAAAAGTTCCTTTTTCCCTAAAAAGGGGGTTGAAAAACATGTATTCCCAACTTATTTTCAAAAATAGGACCATGTGTGGTGGAAAAATTCCTTTGTGTCCCAAAAGCTACAGTAAAACTAAGAGCAAAAATGTTTTTGACACAGCAACACCTATAATTATATTTTTTATATGAAACATAAATTGTGCAATGTTTTTAGTATAAAAAAAAAAAAATTTAACCCTGTCCCCTTGTAAATGGCTCAGTCCCCCAGCACCTTAAAGAAATTTTCACAAAAATTAAACCCCATGAAAAGATTGGTTCAGCAATCGTTAACAATTCACTTTAAAAATTTCCCGATAAAGGTCCAAACACGTGTTCCCCTGTTTTCGAGAAGTATAGCACCAGAGAGAATTTTGATAGTTTAGTTTTTTGACTAAGTCCTTGATCTTGCGTGATGGCAGTTGAAATATGTGGCTTTCCATGTCTTTGGTGCGTTTTAAGGGTAGTAAAAATGTTGCTGAAGTCAGCCAACAAACCACGACATGCGATTTCCCAAAAATTTTGTTTCCCGGAATTTTAGCAAGAGAACGTGTTTCAAAATCTCTCCCACTTTTGTGCTAAATAGAAAATTTAAACCCTATACTTACCTCCCCCATATTCCATTCAAGTGCTTCCAGAGTTTTAGTCTTCACTGATAAAATTTGAATTAAAATATCAAAATCTTGTTCAGTAATTGATGTTGCATATACAGATGTGACCCCCGAGCTCAGTGAGTGGGTGCCCTTAAAACGACCCTCATCCATGGTTGGTGGGGTGGGGGATGAAACTCTGGCACGTGGTGTGGGGAGGTAAAAATGGAATTTTTGGGACGGTGGGAGGTGGTAGAGAAGTCTATTAAAAAACCCCTTTAAATTTAATTAAGGATTTAGGTAAGTCAGAAAATGCTTTTTAGGTAAAGTCCCCTTTGCAGACAGCGGGTTTTGGGTTTTTTTGTCCTCCCCCATTTCTTTACAGTGCGCTCTTCTAAAGGGAGGGGGCGGCAAATCTTTCCCTTCCCCTCCCTTTCCCCTTTTGGGATGTACAGTGTCGTGGGAAAAAATCCAGCCCCCCACGGGGGGGGAACTAGGGGTTTGGCCCTGCGGGGACCTGGGACCCTGTAAAGAGGTTTCCTTCGTAACAAAATTCCCCGGGGAGTCAGTTTCCTTGCAGTTGGGCCGGGATGGGGTCCTCCTTTTTAAACCCCTTTTCCCCGCCCCTTTTGTGTCTATAGGGGCTTTGTCGGGTGGGGGTTTCCCCCAAAAAATTTGGGCGTATGAGTCCCTTTCAGGGGCAATCTTGCGCGTCACAAGGGGAAAGCGCGCAAGTTTCGCGGCATGGCCCGGGCGGTTTTTTCCCGGCTGGGGGCATATGCCGCATCCCCCCCGGCGGATTTGGCCCCGGCCCCGGGGGTTTAAACCCCCCCCGATTTTTGGGGGGAATGTGGTCGGGGGAAATTGGGGCGGGGGCGGCGGGGAGTGAGCCCCTGTGCCCCCCGATCTCGGGCAGTAACGGGCTGAGCCCCCTTTAAAGGGGGTCCCCCTACCAGACGGGGCCCGGTTGCTGAATGCCCCAGCATGGGTTTGTTTTGGGGGGACGTCACGATGCCCACAATGCATTGTGGGCAGCGTGACAACGTTTTTTTGGGAGACCAGGATCAGCTAAAAAACTGAAATGTGACCCTCCTATTGGATGAATGTTCTGTTTGATGTTATGAAAATTCCCCCCCTGGGGGAAAGGTAAAAAGTATAAAAAAGTTAAAAAAAAGTTTTAAAAAAGAAAAACCAAAAATCACAAAAAATAAAATAAAACCCCTTTTAACTTCCCCCTTTTCCCCCTTTACAAAACCCCCAAACCCCCAAAAAAAGATCAAAAAAAATAAAGTCCCACTTTTTGGAAATCGCCACGGGGTTTAAGCGCCCCACCTATAAATCTGTAATGTTAATTAACTTTTGGGGTAAACCCCAAAAAAAAACCCCCAAAAAACGTCACGAATAGCGATTTTTGTTCATCCCGCGCACATAAAATGGAGTAAAAAGTAATCAAAAACTCATATCAAACATAACGTGTTCCCTTTTTAAAAACGTCAGTTAAACCCGAAAAAAAGAAGTCCTTCCACAGCTTGTATAGGGGAAAAAAATTAAAAAGTTCTGGCTATTAGAAGATAGCGATGCTAAATATTGTTTTACACAAAAAAAACCCAATTTTTTTTTTTCAAAAAATTTGGGTGCTTTAAAAAAACAAAACTACATAAAGGGGGTATCACCGAAATCGTCTAAAACCAACAAAGTAAAAAAATTTTGGGTCACGGATATTGCCGGTGAAGGGTTTTTAAAAAATAAAAAAAAAAAAAACACTGTTTGGTTTGCAGTATTTTCTTCCCCCTCCCTTCCAAAAAAAACAGTTTTAAAAGCGTTCATAAAGTCTTGTCCCCCAAAAATTTTCCCCAAATAAAAACTTTCAACTCATCCCGCAAAAAAAAAGTCCCTATACAGTTTTTTAAAACAGAAAAATAAAATAATTTTTTGGCTTCAGACTGCGGTGATGCAAAAAACATTTTTCCTTTTCAAAAAAATTGTGTTTTTATTGTGTAAAAGCAGAAAAAACATTTAAAAAAAATTTACAAATGGGGTATCGCTGTAATCGAAATAAACCCTTTGCTGAAGAAAAAAATAAAATGTCTTTTATACCCCCCAAAAGTGCCCGCTTTTAAAAAATTATAATAAAAAACACTTAAGGATTGCTGTTTTTTGTAAAAAGGCTTCAAAAAAAACCTTAAAAAAAAAGTGATCAAAGATCACATGCCCCCGAAATTGGTACCAAAAAAAACAAAAATCTTCTCGTAAAAAAAAAGCCCAAAAGAAAGCCCATTTGAAAAAAAATTAAAAAGCTATGGCTGTCGAATACAAAACCAATTTAAAAAAACGAAACTTTTTATAAAACTCGTTTAAATTGGTGTAAAGGAAATTTTAAAACATAAAAAACTATAAAAAAATTTTTTATCATTGTTTTTTGTGGGGGACCCCCATAGTAAAGTTATCCCGTCTTTTACCCCCGTATGGCGAAAACTGTAAAAATTTTAAACCCAAAAAAAAAAAAGGGGGAACTGCGTTTCCCCCCCTCCCCTTTCCCTGGCCCAGTGCTAAAAAAAAACTACGGAACCCTGTGCCCCAAATTTCAAAATCCACCCTTAGGTTTGGGTCCCCCGAGGGGCGGGGTTTAATCCCCAAAAAAGGGGGAACTTCTGGGAAAGGGTTTTAATTGGGTTTTTGTTCTTTTTGGGGGTTTTTGGGGAGGGACATGGGGCCCCACCAAAATCTGGGGCGCCCAAAAAACCCAAAAAGCCCCCCTCCCCCCCCTTTACCCCCCCCATGCGCCCCCAAAAAGCAGGGTTTACACCCCCATGTAGGGGGATTGCCGAAATTGGAAGAACTTGCGTAAAACAATTTTGGGGCTTTTTTTTTCCCGATTTCCCTTTTAAAATTAAAAAAAATTTTCAGCTAAATTTCGGGTTATTGGGAAAAAAAAATTATTTTTTTATTTTAGGGGCCGAACGCTAAAAAAATTTTTGAAAAACCCCGTGGGGTTTGATATTTTCACTACACCTTGGGGTATATTCCGTAAGGGGGGTTTCCAATATGGGGCTTTTTAGGGTATTTAAATTTCGTTTTTTGGAAAAATTTGGGTGTCCGCAAACCTGAAATGGGGCCCTAAATAAATTGTTTGAAAAAGAGGGGGCCCCGAGGGCCGTAGGTGTCCTCCTTTTGGGGGTTGTGGTTTTAGCCCAAATTTAAAGCACTAGGGCCCCATATGGGATATCTCTGAAAAGGCCCGAATTGGGGGGTCAATATTTAATTTTCATTTTCCCGATACATTTAAGTATTCTTGTCAAAAATGGGATAAAAATTGAAAATCTGCAAAAAAGGGAAATTTGAAAATTTCTTCCACTTTGCCCTTTTAAATTTTTGTGAAACACCTAATGGGTTAATAAAATTTCTAAAAGCTGGGTTTTTAAATACTTTTTAAGGGGGGTAGTTTCTTTTTGATGAGGTTCCCTTTATGGGGGGGATCTAAAATACAGGTCAATAAAAATCACGTTAGAAAATGGTTGGTTAAATTAAAAAAAGTAAAATTTTGAAAATTTTTTTTGAAAATTTGTTTTCTTCCTTAAATTTTTAAGCCCCTTTGTTTTTTAAAAAAAAAATAGGGCCCTTTTTAAAAAAGTTTCCAAACTACGCAGACATATTTTGAGATGCTAGTTATTTAAAAATATTTTTTTTGTGGAAAAAACTATTTTTGTTTACATGCAGAAATTTTTGAAGTTTGGGAAAATTTGGGAAAATTTTTACATTTTTACCATAAATTTGTTTTTTTTTACAAATTTAAAAAATCATTTTTTGGGGCCCCAAAAATTTTTACCCCCCCAATCTTTTTGCCAAAATGTGTACGGAAAACAATTCTGAATCAAAATGGGTAGGTTTAAAATGTCAAAAAGTTATTTTAAATAAAAATGACCAAAGAAAGTTTCAAAAAATTTTGGGCTCTGTCAGAGAGGGCCCAAAAAAAGGGTCCCGGCGGGGGAAGGGGTTAAGCCCCCCTTTCTGTTTTGGGCCTGACTGAAGTTTTTTAAAGGGCATTTGGAAAGATCCCGAAAAGTACTGGGAGAATTTTCATAGGACGTTTAAAAAAAAGTTGAATGTTTGGTTGAAACACAACTTGTTTTTTGTTTGGAGGAAGAGAATTCTGAGTTGCATCCAAAGAACACCATACCCACTGTGAAACTGGGGGGGAACATCATGATTTGGGGCTGTTTTCTGCAAAAGGGTTTAGGGGTGACTGTTCGTGTACATGAAAGAAAAGAATTTTGGGGGCCCTGTTTTCGTGAGATTTGGGTCAAACCCCCTTCCATTTAGCAAGGGCATTGAAGATGAAAAGGCCCGGGTTTTCGCCCCCGGACATTTAAAACCCCCGGCACTGCCAGGAGTGGGTTGTAAGAAGCATTTAAAGGGCCCGGAGTGGGCCTTTGGGAAAATTTCGGGCTCAACCCCCTGAAAACCTTTGGAGGGAGTTGAAAGTCCTGGTTTCCCAGCGGGCAGCCCCAAAAAAATACTGTTTAGGGAGAAACTTTATGGGGGGGAATGGGCCCAAATACCAAAAAACGGGGTGTGCCCCCCAAACCTTTTGAAAAGGGCTTTCAGAAAAAAGTTTGACCTCTGGGCTTTGCAATAAAAAATATAGAACCCAAAAATTTTTTAAAAAAAACTTTTTTTTTATTGGCCAAAAAACTTAAATTTTTCCCCCATAATGTGAAAAAATTTTTCCAAATCAGACAATGTGATTTTGGGGTTTGTTTTGTCCTTTTTTTCTTTTCCCCTAGTTTGGGTTTACCCATTTATGTCAATTACAAAGGGTTCTTCATCTTTTTAAGTGGGAGAACTTGGGACCATTGGTGGTGCCCAAATCTTTTTTCCCCACTGTTTTGTGGATCCCCAAAATGCAAAAAGGGATATTTTCAGCATTATGTGGACTTTTAAAATTTGGGAAAAATTACACTTTTCGGTGTTGTGGGAAGATTACCAAAAAAGAGAAAATCCCATTTGGATATATATCTGTTTTTACAATAACACAAAGGTATATTTTAAAAAAATTTTTACCACCAAAAAATGCCCAAAAAGAAATTCTCTCCCTCAGAAAAAATTTTCAAACCCAACCCCTATTTTCAATATAAATTTTTTTTGTTTAGGGGATTTAAAGGTGTGTTTTTAAAAGTAAAGGGTCGGAATGGGCCCAAAAGGGGAATTTGGGGGAAAACCCCCCGGGGGGCCCCCTGAGCATTTAGCCCTGGAGTTTTTTTTAAAACGCTAAAAATCTCAAAAAGAGGCAAAAAAAACAGAGAAAGAGTGGAAAAAAAGTAAGAGGCAGAGATAGGAGGCTGTACAGTCTTTATAGTGGAGGGGGGGCCCCCTAAAGAAAAACTCCCCGGTGGGCCCATAAAAATAATTTGGGGGGCCCCCTAATGTCAATCCACCTGTGGGGCCTAGGCTCCCGTCCGACATGTATACATTACTAAACACCCAAATGCCAAAAATCGAAGTGCAATTTAACCTGGAAGGCCTGATCGGCCCAGCAAAGTTTCGAGCTGGCTCTAAAAAAAGTGTCGGGACCGGCAGGTTGGCTGAGTTCTTGATTTTTTTACATGAGGCAAAGCGCTAGATTTCAGTTCATCTTCCCCTTGCCTTCATGTGCAGTGAGGGGGAAAGGTGTCTTCTCCCCACTAGTCCCCACCTACTTAAAATTTTGGGGGCAGCCGACTGGCAAGGGGGGAAACGACAGATGCAAGGGAGCGAGTGTCTTTGGGTTTGGTCATGGTGCCTCGCAGGCTGCCCCTTTTAGTGCCTATGCCCTTTTGTTGCCCCCCCTGTCTACAAAGCAATAGGGGGGGGGGAGAAACCGGGAGTGGCACACCGACAGCAATAAATAAACATCGTAAGGCTGATGTGGCCCCCAGTTAAAATGAGTTTCACGCCCCTGCTATACAGCATAGAAAGTGTGTGAGAAGCTGGGCATTGAGGCCCATTAAAGGGCAAATAAAATTTATAAAATTATTATAAAAATGCACAAAACGGGGAAGCCGGGGGGTGTTAAAAGGGAAAAATACTCTGGGCCACTGTTGAAATGTTTGGGTCTAAAATCCTTTTTTAACCCCTAGGTTATATGGGCAAAAAAGTGAGTTTTTTGACCTAACAGTTTCATACATGGGCCCTTGTGTCTAAAGTCTAATATTGTGTATTGTATATATTGTTATTTTATTTTTTTTTATTGTTATTCATAGAATGTGAATCAATGATGCCCCAAAAAAGCATCAACAATTCTTATTTTCTTTTCTTTTAAAGGAATTTAAAAAATCTATGTTTATCGAAGAAAAGCACAAATGCCCTTTAAAAAAATAAAAAAAAGGGGTTTTAAGTTAAGGTCACTTTTTTTTTAAAGCAAAAAATGTTGGTATGTATTTTCTCCTAGCTTTATCAAAAAAGGGTGTTGGGAAAAAAAAAAACATCGAACTAAAGGTCCATTCTAGAAAAAGTTGGATATGTTTTAATGGCGTGTTCCCAAAGTTTTTGGTAAGTTTTGATCCGAAAAAAACCATTCAAAACGGGGGTAGAACTTCCCTTCCGGCACCGCAAGTTTGCCAGGTGGGGGTTCCAAAATTCCGCATTATGGCTGCCGCTTGGGGTTTGCGGGCCGGGAGAAGGGTCTTTAGGGCCGGTTTTCTGGTGACTCCAACGGGGGTGGGGGAGGCGGGAGCCCATTATTGGCGGGGTGACAGTATTTTAAAAAGCCTGCTGTAACCAGGCGGAGAAGTTATATAGAGGACATTAAAAGGGCAGTACGCCAGATATGGGCAACTCGTATCTGGCTATGAAGAAAGGGCTATATTTCTTGGACAGCCCCGGACATTATAGGGCTTATTACTTTTATCTGTCAGAAAGATATAAACAAAGCACCAAGCCTCAAAAGGGAGGGAGAGGGGGGCTGAGAACACAGCCAGGAAGCGGGGGCGTGTGGGAATGTTCACTGAAATAATTACTTACAACCAGTGG
>JAODAL010069563.1:0-16292 GCA_025379985.1 Phyllomedusa bahiana | reverse complement strand
TGAAATAATGTCGCTTGCCAATATTGGTCTGGGTATACTGCTTTGCTAGTAACATTATAGTGGTGACATGTTGAGGTATTTGCTGGACCGTGTATAATCCAGCAAGAACTAAATCCAAAAACAATGGCACAATTGCATTTTTTTTTCTTGTGACCCCCCAATTTTTTTTCTGGTGTGGCGATGGTTGTGGGATGGGTGGGGCTCTGTCGGGACGGCCGGGGAGGGAGAGGGAGGAGCAGGGGGTTGGGTCGGCCGGGGGGGGGGGCAGAGCTCCAGCTGTATGGGGCCCCAAAATTTCTGATGGCGGCCCTGTGTGTTATGTCAAAGTTACACACGTCCCTTGAAATGAAACATCTTTTAGGCAATATAAAGTGTCTTATTTATGACATAATGATGTTAGAAGTTTTAATCACTGAGCTGAGACTCCCACAAATGACTAAAATAAGGGTATAAGCGCTCAATCCCTCAGTGATGACCTCTCTGCACTACATCGTCCCATGAAGGATACAAACTGAAAGATTCAGCTGCTTGGGGGGTCGGGGGGGGGGGCGACAGGGACAGGTAAGTTTTTTGTTTTAACTTATATTAAAGACTAAAGCTCTGATTAACACTTGAGGGGCTACCTACATATTTGGGTGGTATATAACTACCTAACAGGGGCATGTATATCTACCAAACAATGGTTGTACACCTACCTACCTAATTTGGAGAGTATATACCTACCTACCTAATAGGAGCATATATATCTACCAAATTAGGGGCTGTATACCTACCAACCAAATTGGAGGGGTATATACCTACCTACCTACAGGACATATATTTCTACTAAATGGGGGGCTATATACCTACTAATGGGGGGTTATATTTCTACCTAAAAAGTTGATTTTACCTACCTAATGGGAGTGGGCTTATATAGCCACTTACCAGGAGCTTATATACCTTTCTGCATAAAAGAAGCCTATATACTTTTGTAATGGGGGTTATATACCTACCTAATTTGGCACCTACATCCCTATCTACCTATTTGGTGACCTATATACCTACCTAATGAGGAGCCTATGTACCTACATAGTTTTTGCCCCCCTGGCTGAGGACAGAACAAGGTAGTGTCAGACATGCTGTTTCCAGTGCTGTGTCCCTTATTCTGTAAGATGCTGTAGTTTTTGTGTATTTAATGCTCAAATCTGCAGTTTTCAGCCAGAAGAGTCATTCGAAGAGTCATTCAAAGTTTCAGTTTGTTTTCAAACCCCGCCCACCTGAGGCTAGCCACGCCCACCTCAACTGACAAACCTAATAGTTAGAAACATGTGAGTAACTGTCAGTGGGCGGGGCTAGCCTTTGGTGGACAGAGATAACACCTACTCATGAATAAGATTTGAGGCTTAAGTGCTCTAAAACTACGGCATCTTACAGAATAAGGGACACAGTGCTGAGAACAGCATGTCTGACACTAGCTTATGCTGCCCTCAGCAAGGGGGGCACAACCTATGTGATAGGTTCCCTTTAACTGGGGGGACTGGATACCTACCTACCTAATTAGTGCCTACTTAGCTATTTAATGGGGAAGAGACACCCTACCTACTTTGTGAGGGAGTTTACCTGACTAATTGGGTTCTACTTACCTAAAAGGGGTATCTACCTATCTGATTACCTAATTTGTGGTGTACCTACTATATTGGGATTTTAACTATTATTTGAGGACGCAAAAAAAGACCAAAACTGGGTGCACAAACAGGAGTCCCTATAGCTGTCTGGGGGTACAATTACTGTTTGGGATACAGAGGGTTCATTATTACGATTTGGGGTGCTATGGATGGGGAGTTTGTACAGATATAGGCACAGGTAGAGAGCTGCTGGAAAAGTGAGGGATTTAAGATGCTTGTGTGGTTAATTCTGCAGGCATGATTTGTGGCTGGGAGAAGTTGTCATGATGGTCTGGATCAGATGGAGAACATAAGGGAGAGTGAACGACTCCCATCAGAGAAGATGTCTCCTGTGAGTTACTGGCTGTAGCTGCATTGTAATCACATACTGTACACTACTCACAAAAAGTTAGGAATATTTGGCTTTTGGTTGAAATTTCAGGATGAACATAACATTTCTTAAATTCTTTTTAGATGCACTAAATGAGAAACTTTAGAATGCACATGTCCAACTATTCAGTGTTTCAGTACTTTTTGCAAAACTTGCTGCTCTCTAATAAGGTTAATGGCAAAATTCACAGATGTTTGATCCCTGAATCACCCAAAACATTTAGTGGATCAATTTGAATTAGGATTTAAAAATTTCTCATCATGCTCTTCACATTTTTACATCATGAGACCAAGACAACACCTTACAATTAAGCAACAGTACTTCCCCATTGCGAGGCTTCAAGCAAGATGCTCTCAAACAGAAGTGGCTACTGAGCTTAGAGTGTCAGAGTGTCATCAGCAGCATGTAACAGAGATTCAGGCCATTTGTAATCATTGAAATTATTTGATGGTGGTGGTGGTGTTATATGGTAACCAGGTGTGTCTAGTCAATAGAAAACTGCCCTACACTTGTGAACGGTTCACTGACATGCCTCTACAACTTGAAAAACATCAATAATCCAGTCATTGTGCCTCTGTATGAACAGCATATGCTTATTTCAGCTCATCGAGGTCGCATCATGAGGTAACGGCTGTTGAAGACTGGGGTACCTCAAATGAAGTAGCTTACACTTTCTCCAAACCTGAACCCCATAGAAAACCTATGGGATTAGCTGAGTTGCTGTGTAGAAGCTTTGAACTCTGTACACCTGAACCTCAATGACGTGAGGGGTGAACTTCAAGAAGAGTGGGATGCCATGCCTCAGCAGTCAAAAACTGGACTCGTGAACAGCATGAGACATCGTTGTCAAGCTGTAATTGATGCTCAAGGCCACATGACACATGACTGAGACTTTGACATTTTTGATGTTAACCCTTCACTGTTGTTGACTTTTGTTTTATTAAATTGTTTGAGATGAGAAAACCAACATTCCATGCTATGACTTAAATGGCCTTTTCAGGATAAAATATTAGTGTTGAGCAATTTAATCGAGAAAAGTTAAAATCAAGTCGATTTTTACGGTTTTCTCAATCCGATTTTTTTCTGAAAACCCTTCACTGTTGTTGGCTTTTGTTTTATTAAATTGTTTGAGATGAGAAAACCAACATTCCATGCTATGACTTAAATGGCCTTTTCAGGATAAAATATTAGTGTTGAGCGTTTTGATCGAGAAAAGTTAAAATCAAGTAGATTTTTACGGTTTTCTCGATCCGATTTTTTTCTCAAAATCGGGTAGAAAAATCGAGATCAAAGCTTCAAATCTCACTATTTTTGCTGCTTCCTGTACTTTTGGCGGCCAGACAAACAGTGAAGAGCACAGAGGGGGGTCAAGAATGTTACCAGGGAGGGTGTAGGGATCTCATTAGCTGCTAAAATTACATGACCCTGTTTTATCTATGTCACTGTATTTCCCGGTGAACGCCATTATGATTAGAGACTGTAAACTGAACACACTGCTCTCTCTGCTGTGCTTGTTTCAAAGCAGGCAGACACACCATTTCCAAGCAGTTTCACAAAGAAAAAGCTGCTAGATAGATTAGTTAGGGTCAGGGTACAGCAAAATTAGGTAATACTAGACAGTAGTAGTTAGGAATTTTGATATTGCCGGTGACTGCATGTTTACCATCTTTATTGTGATTGCCCAAAAGTTCCTTGCTGCAGTTTTGAGGGGACAGCTTGTGCACAAGACACTGTTAGGAAATCTCTCAAAAGAAAATGCTGTGATATACTGGTTTCTTGCTTAAAATCTGATTCCGTGCCCAAAATTTCCTTGCTGCAGTTTTTGAGGGGGCAGCCAGTGTACAAGATACCGCTCTTCCATAAGACCCCATTTCACAGATATTCCATAGAAAAAATATGTTTGTAATCCTAGTTGCCAGTTGCAAAGTATAAGGATTCAAGAACACTTGATTTGGTGTGAGGGTTCTTCCATAAGAACACATTTCACAGATATTCCATAGAAAAAAATCTATTTATAATCCTAGTTGCCAGTTGCAAAGTATAAGGATTCAAAAACACTGTTGATTTGGCATCAGGATTCTTCCATAAGACTACATTTGACAGATATTCCGTAGAAAAAATTCTATTTCTAATCTTAGTTGGTTGTTAGAAAATATAAGGATTCACAATCATTTGATTTGGTGTCGGGGATCCTCCATAAGACTAAATTTGACAGATATTCCATTGAATTTTTTTATTTCTAATCCTAGTTGCCAGTTGCAAAATATAAGGATTCAAAAACACTGTTGATTTGGTGCCAGGGTTCTTTCATAAGACTACATTTCATAGATATTCCATAGAAAAAAATCTATTTATAATCCTAGTTAGTTCTTTCAAAGTATAAGGATTCAAACAAGAACACTATTGATTTGATGTCAGGGTTCTTCCGTAAATCCACATTTCATAGATATTCCATAGAAAAAAATCTAATTCTATTCCTAGTTGGTTGTTGCAAAATATAGGGATTCAAGAACACTGATTTGGTGTCAGGGTTCTTCCATAAGACTACATTTGACAGATTTTGGATAAAAAAATTCTATTTATAATCCTAGTTGCCAGTTGCAAAGTATAAGGATTCAAAAACACTGTTGATTTGGTGTCAGGGTTCTTCCATAAGACTACATTTCACAGATATTCCATAGAACAAAATCTATTTCTAATCCTAGTTGGTTGTTAAAAACATAAGGCTTGAAGAACACTGTTGATTTGGTGTCAGGGTTCATTCATAAGACCACATTTCACAGATATTCCATAGAAAAAATTATGTTTCTAATCCTATTTGCCAGTTGGAAATTAAAGGGATTTAAGAACACTTGTGATTAGCTGTCTTTGGAGTGCAGTTCTTCAGTAAGAGACTGAACAAATCTTGACCTTTTTAATATTTATCTTTTTGAACATGGAGCAAACTAGAAGTGGTAAGCAAGCAAGAAGGGGCGTAGGACGTGGAGCTAGAGGTATGAGACAAGGTGCTCCATCCCATGCTCTGAACACACAAGCGAGCACATTGTCAGTTGCAGGACCGTCAGGCCTGTCATCGCTTGGTCGGTTCCCTGTGAATCTCAGTACTGCAGAGCGTCGCCAATCTTTTCTTCAGTGGTTAACACAACCTGCATTGAGTGGTTTTACCTCCTCGTCCTCTCAGTCACGGCCACAAATATCGTCGTCATCATCAGTCTAATCTGAAGCAAACACAGCCCAAATGTCAACCAATGTACACACCACTCCATATAATACATATTCTGAAGATCTCTTTGATGACACAATGCAGTTGGGGTCAGAAGCCATTTCAAAAGATCAACAGGCCAAAGAGGATGATTTTGTCTGACCTGCATTCCATACAGCATCCAGTCTGGCAGCCAGCCTTCTGTGTACCAGGTGTGGGAGCAGAAGAAACGCTTTCACCCCAGCCATCCCAAAGCCAGAAGCCTGAATGTCGGCATTGCCAGGCTTTTGGCATTGGAAATGTTGCCTTTCCGCCAGGTGGACACAGATGGGTTCCGCCATGTCATGGCACTGGCATGCTCCCAATACCAGATGCCGAGCAGGCATTTCTTTGCCAGAAAAGCTGCCCCTGCCCTGGCCAGTCACGTGGCATAAAAAATCTCCAACGTGTTGGCTGCATCTGTGTCCACTAAAGTCCATCTCACTACAGACACATGGACTAGTAAGCACAGTCAAGGGCATTACATCTCACTGACTGCTCACTGGGTGAGTTGGGTGGATGACAATGTCTCTGGTGATGATGGTGGGTCTCGGGCTCAGTGGACACTCTTCCACACTGCAGGGATGGTACAGGTTCCAGATCCCCAACCTCCACAGGGAGTGTCTTGACACTTGTCTGCTGAGGAAGGCTCGAGGTCTTAGCTCACACTTCCGGCATTCGCACTCTGCTTCGGTACAACTGGCAGTGTTGCAGAGTCATCTGGGCCTCACCATCAATCGTCTCATTGTTGATGTGGCAACACGCTGGAATTCCACCCTCCACATGCTACAGCGAATGTGGCAGCAGCGTAAAGCCAATAAGAAGTAAGAAGTGTCGCATGGTCTGACGAGCAGTAGTGCAGACCTCGGGTGGTGAGCCATAGAGAGTGGAGACAGGTGAAAGATCTCTGTACCATCCTTGCCAGTTTTGAAGACACCACCAAAATGGTCAGTCAAGACAATGCCTTTGTCAGCATGACCATTGTGGTGATATTTTTACTGGAACAAGTGTTAGACACTCTGCGGCAGTATGTTCCAGCAATGTTGGAGGAGGAGGCGGACACAGATGTGGACACAGAGCCTTACTGGCCGGAGGATGTAGAAGGCCCGACAGTTTCTCAGATTTATAGGTCTTCTTTAGGCAGTGCTTTAGGCAGTGATGCTCAGGATTAGGAAGTGGAGGAGGATGATGAGGCAGGGCACGATACCGATTTCCCTTCAGTGGTAAGAGGTTGGCACAGATTTCAGGAGGAGGAGGAAGAGGAGGAAGATCTGTTTAGTGCCCCTTGATCCGAGGCTTCGGAAATCCCGGCAGCATCTCACATATGAGTGCTTGAATGCTACATTACCTGCAACATGATCCACGCTTCAAGGCAATCAAAATGAACAGCGGTTACTTGGTGGCCACCCTCCTTGATCCACGTTACAAATCAAAAGTCAACAATTTCCTTCCACGCACACACATTGACAGTAGAATGCAGGAATTTGAGACAGTGCTCATTGACCAACTCAAGGCATCTGTTGTGTCTTCTTCACGTTCTAATGTCAAAGTGGAAAAACGTCAGCAACGTGCCAGCAGTAGAGCGGAAAGTAGCCGTAGCAGCAGCAGACAATGTGGCAGAAGCCTACTGGGTGATATGTGGCAATCGTTATTTACCACCTCACCAAAGCCTATAAGGCAGGGCAGCATTCAGACACACAGAGACCGCCTTAAGACTATCTATGACTATCTATGACTATGACTATGACTATGGTCTATGACTATCTGCGGCTCAACCCTGATGTTTTTGTACTTGGTCCGTATCCAATCGACTTCTGGGTGTTCAAACTGGATGAATGGCCTGAGCTTGCTCAGCAGGCAATAGAAGTTTCATCCTGCCCAGCAGCCAGCATTATCTCGGAACGCACCTTCAGCACAGCTGGCGGGGTGATAACTGACAAACGTATCCATATTTCCCCTGAGAATGTAGATCGTTTGACATTTATTAAAATGAATCAAGCGTGGATCTCTGACAATTTTGTTGCCGATGTCACCGACTAGTAAACTGTAGCACGTCTTCTTCACAATGTGAAATACACATTCCACATTGAAAAAAATCAATGGTCATTATTTCAAATACTCATTTCTTCTTGCTAATTTTATTCTGAGCGTCCAAAAGGTAATTTTTGCTGGTTTTAGAGTCAGGCTACTGTAAAAGTGATGCCAGGGTTGCTAGTAGGGCAGTACTCCTGTCAGGGGCCTTAATCAAAAAGGGGCCCTGTGATATGTTCAGAAATAGGAACTAGTAATGGGTGGGGACACCATTTGATTTAGTTGCATGTTGCCCTGAAGCGGTTAATAGATGACTGACGGCAGCCCTGGCTACCACTGCACCCATAAATACGGCCCTGCCAGCTGGTCCTCCATGTTCCCTGTTGGGATGTTCTTGCTGCCATCACATATATGACATGTTCTTGGGCCCTGGTGAAAAAAGTGATAGGGGGCTTTTGCCAGCTACCATGTGCTAGTTCCAATACCGGTGTCTTCTTACGTGTCAAAGGGGCCACGTAGCAGTTGCTACCGCTGCACCTGCTATAGCTATGCTGTCCTCATCTTTTCAGTTAGCCATTAAAAGGAATGGATTATTTTAGCCTGTGAATTTTTTTCTGTGACTCTTAGAACCAAATTGTCTTCACTAAGTTGTACCACGTATCCACTTTACTGTTATGGATGCTAATTACAGCTTCTCCTCACCTGTTTTGGTATAAAAAATAACCTGATCATCTTCTCCCATTGACTTTAATCGAGATCCAGATCAAAAATCGACACGATTTTCTTTCAAATCGACAATCGACTCGATCTAGATTTTTTTTTTAGTGATCGCTCATCTCTATAAAATATCACTGTAGCATGAAACTTTTACATTTTCCATAAATTTCACCCAAAAGCCAAGTATCTTTAACTTTTTGTGAGTAGTATATATGTCTACATAGCTTGTGTACAACTGGTAGACACTATGTGGTGGTCGCATGTAATCATGGGCTGATGATTTAATTTGATCCTCATGTAGTGGTATTATTGGTATTGATGACCTTGGTACAATGGGATTTTTAGTAACAATATGAAGGCAGTATGTATGGTGAGATATTTGCTCCATGTATTATTTGGTAACTGCATGACTATTATTTAAATGTATTATGCTATCATACATAAATGGAGCTTCTAAAATATGCACATTTTTCAATGTTGATTTTCATTATACAGTGTAAACAGTACAGTGGTACCTTGGTGTAAGTCATTAATCCGTTCTAGATCCTTGGACTTATACCAAAATGGACTTGATCCAAAAAAAAATTTCCCATAGGAAATAGAGGGAAAATAATTAATCTGTTCTTATAACAATAGAATTATTGTGTATCATCCACAATTCTACTCACATTCTTCAAAGGCAGCCTGTACAAAGCTGTAATGATAAGTAAAAGCTGTAAAAGTATGAGCTGCAGCCAGCTGCAAGGTTACTGTATTTTAGCAGAGCTAGATAAACGTTGCTTTGCAGAGGGATGAAGATGGCGGGTCTGCCAGAAGGTAAGTATACCAGAGTCCCAAATCACCTCATACACACTATCGTATACTCAGAATGAATAGGTTACCATGCAGTCTATTCTCCAAGTCAGTCAGATATGAGAGGATCAGGTGTAAAGATGCAGGGGAGACAACAGCACGTCTCATACGGCACTTATGTGAGGACTGATAGTGCTTGATAATAGAAGCCACGTGGAGGGTTTGTGTGCAGTCAAAGCAGCGCTCACCTCTGGAAGCAACAAGATGCTAAATCTTCCGTCCGCGCTTAAGATAACCAGCTGAAAGTTGTGCCAAACTCTTTCCCATTGGTCATTTAGATTGTCACAGAGCTTATCTCTGGTTGCCTCGAGTTCTCTCTAATCTTCTATGACGGTTTAATCGTCTAAATGACCTATGTGAAAGAGTTGAACACTATATAGCAGCACTTCCATGCTATAAGAATGACATAACGACGTTAATCACAAGTTTGAAGTATTTATCTGATGCTTAAGTTCGCTACCAGTGACTGTCTGCAAAGTAAATCACGTTCCTGAATAACTCTGATCTTGATGATGCTTCAGCAAAGCTAGCTGAGAGAGAGACTCTCCTCCAAACACCACAACATAATCCCACAAGAAGGAGTGGGAGATTGGACTTTGCCTGATATATGATACATAGGAAGCTGATAAATATTAGTCTCTCAAAGTTTAACGACTGTGCTGAAAAGTACAGAGCCTGGAAATTAGTTCTTCAATAAATGTGGACTCTGCTTTCTGTACACCTGAGTCTTTGGAAACAGGATGCACTTGCTTACGGCCAGTGACAGGAGAATCCACAGTGCCTTTTGTGGACATTCTCTGTTCAGGTGGTACTGTCTCTTTAAGACAGGGCTGCAGCTTAGCTCACTGTGGTAGAGAAGTCACGTGCTGGTTAAGATGCTGAAGAGCTCTGTGCTTCCTTGCATACTACGTGTCTCATGCAGACACTGCAGATTTAGATTTGTTTTCACTATTTTGCCATCGATGTTCAGTAGAGAAGTCCCTGATAAGTGTGAGCAGCAATCTCTGTACAAGCAAATGGTAGATAGTGAACTCACTATATTCATTCCCTAGCAACATCAGTTGCATGTGGAGATCCATGTGGATGTGTGAGGATTCAAAGAGATTTGTCTGCAAAATTGTCAGGGGCAAGTGGTGGCCGGGAGAAAACGTCATGATGTCCTGGACCAGATGCAAAAGAAAAGGGAAAGTGAGCAACTTGTCAGAGAAAACGTCATCTGAGAGTCCCTGGATGTAACTGCACTGTAGTCACCTATATGTTTGCAGAGAGCCTGTGTACAGTTATCCACCATTATATGGTCATTGTACTGTGGTAATATACAGTCTACAGAGCCTGAGTACAACTGGCATCTACCATTTTGTGATCACTGTATAGAGGTAATATAAAGTCTGCAGAGCCTGCGTACAACTGTTATATACCACTATATGGTCAATTTATGGTGGCAATATACAGTCTGCAGAGCCTGTGTATACTGGTAATTACCACTATTTGATCATTCTATGGTGGTAACATTGGTATTATTCCGTAATTATATAGTCGTGTTATTCAGTCACTATGTGGTGGTGATTTATGGTCATGTTCTGGCAGTATAATTGGGTATGTTGGATGAGGTATTTGCTCCTTGTATCATCTTGTAATTGCATGACTATTATTAAGATGTACTGGAAAATTTTTGTGGTCGCGGAAGGATTGGCGTAGGGGGCCCCATGCAAAAGTTTGCTATGAGGCCCAGGCACTTCTACTAACGCCCCTGCACATGACCATTGCAACCATTCAATTGCCTCAGTAGTTATGTGCCACATTGTTATAACCACTGCTCAGCAATACAAGTCATGATTTTAGTAATATGGAACATTTTCATTGAGCCCACTGATAAGAGAGACAGTTGAAGCAAGCTGGTGTATTGTAGAAGAGAATAGTGTTTTAGTAACTTTTTGACATTTTTAAAAATTAAAATTGCTGCAATATTTTTTTTTTTTCAGAAGCTGGATAAATAGTTACATAGTGAGTACGGTTGAAAGAAGACACGTGTCCATCAAGTTCAACCAAGGGTGGGGAAAATGTGGGTGAGGGAGAGAGCATCTCATAACTAAGATGCTCCATTCCCCTTATAAATTTCGTTGCTCGTCTTTGTACTCTCTCTAGCTCCATTACATCTCTTCTATAAACTGGGGCCCAGAACTGAACAGCATATTCTAAGTGAGGTCGCACCAATGCTTTGTACAGCGGTAGAATTACATCCTTGTCCCACGAGTCCATGCCTCTTTTAATACACGCCAATATCTTGCCCTAGAGGCAGCTGATTGACATTGCATGCTTGTCTGTAGTCTATGATCTACATGAACGCCCAGATCTTTCTCAACAAGCGATTCTCCAAGTTTTCCTCCCCCTAGAACATATGATGCCTGTAGATTATTTCTACCCAGATGCAGAACCTTACATTTATCCCCATTGAACCTCATTTGCCAAGTGGATGCCCAAGCACTCAGTGTGTCCAGGTCTGCTTGCAATTTATGAGTATCTTCCATAGATTGCACTACCCTGAATCTAATTAGTTGTATAATCTTCTCTTCAGCTACAGTTATCATCTGCTGGGTTTACAGAATTGCACCCTCCTCATTCCCAGGCTCCTCTTCAGCTCCAATCAAAGGCATAGATAAAGGCTCATGGGCCCTAATGCAAAACTTAAGCTTGGGAACCCTTCCCAACTGACGACTGCCATTCACAGCTGTGGACAATTACTTTTTAACATTAGTGTCCCTGCTTGATGATGTCTGCTGCGTAGTGTGACACAAAAAATTATTCCTATTTAGATGGTCAAATATACCAAATCAAGAAAAGAAACTACACACAAAATTTATATCACATATCCCTTTTTCAGGCCTTCATGTCAATAAATCATATTTGCAACTTAAAAAAACTTCTAAGAGCCATAAATTAACATTTTCTGACACAGGAGCTTTGTAAGGGATAAGTTGGTGCCATGTTAGGATATAAAAGAGTTTTTGATCACTTTTCATTGTTATTTTGTGAAGGTGGTTGAACAAAAAATGCAATTCTTGGTTGTTAGTTTTTTGTTTTTTTTTTTGCTTTGTTCATTATATGGATTAGAGGGCCCTGAAAATACATCTTCTCGGTCTGGCCAACCAAGATCCCTAACTGCTATCACACACATTTGTCACTCCCTACACTAGGGCACTCACAGGCACTTATCTGTATATAGATGTACTGTCTGGGTGGCAGGTTCATCCATCTTTCATGTAAACCATCCCCTATTTATGAAACAAGGCTTGAACATTGTAAACTTGGCACTTCTTACCGTATGTTTCACCCATACACCCTAATAGATTGTAAGCTCTCACGAGCAGGGCCCTCACACCTTGTGTCTCATTTGTAAGTACTTTTAATGTGTAATGTCTCTACATTTACCCTTGAATTTGTAAAGTGCTGCGGAATATGTTGGCGCTATATAAATAAAGATTATTATTATTATATGGATTATATGACATGAAAACTTTATAGATTGGACCGTTCCAAACACGGCAGTATCTGTAATTTGTAGCTTTTTATATTTTTTTTTAAAAGTAAAAGGATATTTTATTGGGAAAAATGCGTTTTCTCTGTTTTTTTTTTTTTTTTTTTTTTTTTTTTTAAACTTCACACTTTTGTTTTACTTTTCTTTTGTCTCACTATGGAACTAGACTAGGGGTGACATATGAATCCTGATGCGGACAGGCCAGTTCTAAATAGCTTTAAGGCAGTGTAGAATGCACCAGAATGTATGAACCTGTTCTTCTGCAGGTCATACATACAGATGCAGTGTAGTCCCAATACGACAAGTCTGGATCAGGCAGACCACTTTTAACCTGGTCTAGTTGTTCTAACTGTTCTGCACCTGAGTTTGGTGTCAAAGAATCTACTTCTAAGAATGTGGTGCGATGCCCCCAGAATACCACCAATCTTTGGCGCATAAAAAAGAGTCTTTGGCGCATTACAAAGACACTTATCTCGACAAAGTTTGGAGTGCACTTGGTCATACATTCCTTTTGGCTCAAAGTACACCAGAAAACTGGCACAGCCCCATTCATACATGTCGCCCTAGGTGATCTTACTTATTTGCTATGTTCTATGCTTTTGCTAGGCAGCTTTGACTAGTAGACTTCTGTACATGGACAACAAATAGGCCTTTATTTAGCCTGCCATGGCAGCCATCAGAACCCCGCAATCCAATTTGTGTTGTGCCCATGGTTAGTTTGAGGAAGCCAATTTCATCAGTCAACTGCCTGGATACTGATGTTGCTATCGACCGCAGTATCTAGGAGTTTAAATGTCGAGCCCATGATTGCTGCATCATAGGGTCTTTGTAATAATATAGAGTAGATAGGATGTTGCACCCCTTTTGTGATTGGGTCTTACTTGTGGGTGCTTGTGAAAGGATAACCAATCCAAAGTATATGATATAACGTGATCCACAGCACACCATTCAGATGCTTTTTCAAGCTAATTTATTGTGCATAATTAGTAGACATTTCACCAGCATGATATATATGTCATCAAAGGT
Source organism: Phyllomedusa bahiana (assembly GCA_025379985.1). Classification (NCBI taxonomy): domain Eukaryota; kingdom Metazoa; phylum Chordata; class Amphibia; order Anura; family Hylidae; genus Phyllomedusa; species Phyllomedusa bahiana. The sequence goes on along the minus strand of JAODAL010069563.1, from coordinate 2,856 downwards.
TGCATAGTAATTATAATGTCCAGATGAGAGGAACGTTTTCAGGTCCAACAAACAGAGCCTTCCTTAGTACAATATCTGGTAGAGAAGAATGTGTAGTCCGGTGGAGCTGGAGATGCTTTGTGATCCAGCAATGCAGCTCCAATGGTGTGGTAAGAGATGGTCCCCTTTTTTAGAGGCCGGGTCTTCATTCATTTTCGGATCTGATCTTGAAACGTAATTTATTTGTGTTGCAATGGAGGCTGGAGATGGCTACAGAAGAGTGTGGGTGAAAGATGTCTAGGTAAGAAACTTTTTGTTTTCCCGAAGGAGGGGTTTGCAGCAGCACTGCATACAGCATTGTAAAAAAGATTGAGGTACTTTAGATTTGGGGAATACAGAAGGGACAGTATGGTACTGATTTTTCCGTTTATATCTGTGTGTCTCTCTCTTTGTAATATCCACATGATTGGCAATGCCGTCTAGTGCACCTCCTGTGCAATGTATGTAATCCTTGAACAACTGTTTGAGGGTGCATACTGCTGTGCGAGATGTGTGCACATATCCGGAAGCCCGGATCCTGGAACTAAGGGAGACATGTATGATCGGGCTTTTTGCCTGTTTTTTGGAGTAACCTGGGCCTCCCGGCCCGAATCCCCCTGTCGGATGCAGGGATGCAGTGTTAGGTGCAGCGTTCGCCACCTTCAGCTGTGCCCCGCATGAAGGGGCGCGCAAAAGGCGCGGTGTAGGCGTTCCGGGGCGGGACGCGGCGCGCTCGAAAACCCCAAGGCATGTACGATCGCGAGTCGGCAAAGCATTGCAGCTCCGACAAGCAGACCTAGTTTATTCTGGTCTAAATGCTTCGGCGGCGGCGCAGTGAAGCGAGAACCGAACATGCGAGGAAACATCGAAGAAGATCGCAACAGAAATCTCGGAGCTCAGCTCCGACAGGCAGACCTAGTGGATTCTGGTCTAAATGATCCGGCGGAGGCGAAGTGAACGGTACCGAACATGAGAACATCCGAAGAAGTCGCACAGAAATCGGGCTCAGCTCGACAGGCAGACCTAGTGGATTCTGGCTATGATCCGCGGAGGCAAGTGAACAAGGAACATGAGAGGAAACATAGAAGATCGCACCAGAAATCTCGGCTCTCAGCTCCGTGCGGCATGGAGTCTGATTCCGAAAAAAAATCGCCTTTCTCAAGGCGGCAAACATTTTCTGAAAAGAGCTCAAACCTCAAAAATCCCCAGTACCTAAAAAAAAAAAAAAAAAAAAGGCAAACATCTACAACGGCGCCACATCAATAATTAGGATTTTTGAAATTTCCGGGAAATACAGTAATTCAAATTCTGAAAGCTCTTCTCATTGGTTGGCATAAACCAGCCAATCAGAATAGGAGCGACAGTGGCCCATTCTAACCTATGGAGGAGAATTGACCAATCAGAATAGGAGCGACAGTGAACCATTATAACCTATGGAGAACTATGGACCAATCAAAATCAAAGGCGGGACAGTTCAAAATACAGTAAAAATGCAGAAACGAGTGGATTGGCTGAGCTAGCGGGGGCGTGGCTATCCCGACCAATCAGACAGCGAGCTACTTCTCCCATAGTAGTCTATGGAGAGATCGGCGCAATGCAATCTCGGCGCTGAGCGCCGTGCGGCATGGAGTATGACTAAAAAATCATTTTTATTAAGTGTAAAACTTTCAGAGAAAGGCTGAAACCCTTTTCCAAAATCAACTGTTACATTCCAAACAACGGTTTTTCGCGAGCCGCCCTAAAACAGGGTTGGGATATAGAGAATTGCCGGGAAAAACACTAATTTAAATTTTGAACATTCTTCTATTTGGGGGCATAAACCAGCCCCTCAGAATAGGAGCGACAGTGGCCCATTCTTAACCCATGGAGGAGAAATTTCCAATCAGTGAGCGACATGAACCATTTTAAAACCCATGGAGAAATTGCCAATCAAAATCAAAGGCGGGGCGTTCAAAATACAGTAAAAATCAGAAACGAGTGGATGGCTGAGCTAGCGGGGGGGTGGCTATCCCGCCCAAACAACAGCGAGCACTTCTCCAAGTAGTCTATGGGGAGATCGGGGCAATGCAAACTCGGCGCTCGCGCCCGGGGGAGGAGTAAACTAAAAAAAATTTTTTTATTTTAAATGTAAAACATTATCAGAGAAAGGCTGAAACCTTCTCCCAAATCAATGTTACTTCCCAAAAAACCTTTGTCGCGAACGCCGCTACATCAGGGAAATTGGGTATAAGAAATTGCGGGAAAAAAAACCCAATTCAAAATTTGAACCTTTTTCCCTTGGTCGGGATAAAACCCCCTTGCAATTCAAACTTAGGGTGGCCCGGGGGGAAAGTGGCCCATTCTAACCATGGAGGAAATTGACCAATCAAGAAAAGAGCGACAGGGGACCCATTCTAACCATGGGGAAAAAATTTACCAATCATATTCAAAGGGGCAGTTCAAAATACATTTAAAAAACAGAAAAGAGTGATTGGGTAAGCGGCGGGGGGCTTCCCGCTTACCAAACAGAGCGCGAGCTATTTCCAAGAGTTCTTGGGGGAAAAGAAAAATTTTGGGGAGGTTGTGATTGGTAAGTGAAAAGAGGCGCGGTTTTTTGGACCCAAAGGGAGAGCGAGCGCCTTTTATGGGTTTTCGAATGCAATTGTACTAAAATGTACATGCATATGATAAGCGAAGTTTGGGCCGAGGTAGATAAAATGGCAAAAATATGTGGTAACTAAAACTGATTGCTCGAGTTTAAAAGTGGTCTATCTGAGCGGGGAAGTCCAAAATGCAGGCGGAATGCTTGAATTGCTCGAGTTTGACACTGCCCGCAGTACCTCGTTTTTCCCCATCAGC
>JAODAL010069562.1:0-16294 GCA_025379985.1 Phyllomedusa bahiana | reverse complement strand
GAAGAGAAGCGCCCCAAAAGGTCTTTTTCCTTTACTGTGCCCATACCTTCCCCTCCGCCATTGACCACGAACCGTTGCCCCCTGTCCGACCTTCTCCCTGTCCCCACTACGAGCCGCTTCACTTTTTGTCCGCGCAACACCTCGGCGCCACCGCAAGCAAGTCACGTCGGGTAGCGACCTGGTAGAAAACCCCGCAGCAAGTCCATCCCGTTTTTCGGCGGGCTCGGGTGAAAACCTCCCCTACTTAGTTTCCGCTCCCTCCGGGGGCTTACGTCACCCCTTGGGGGGTCCAAGGACCCCACTACCACGTCCAACACACTGCTTCATGCCCTGAACAATCCCGAAAAATCGTCTGTGCGGGGACTGGGAACGGGGCACTACATCCGCAGCCACATGAGCCGGGGACTGAAAGGAGGAGTGGGAGGGGGACTTTGGAGAAAGCATTGTCTGGTAAATGAGTTTTTTTTTTTCTCCCAGGTGACAAGAGAGGAGGAGCGGGCAGCGGGAGGATGTAGAGGGAATGGGGAAGACGGGGCAGATGACCCGAAAGCAACCATGGCAGTATCATGGAGAGGATGCGGGACCCCTCAGTCACTTGTGCAGATGGCCCACAGCTGATTTCCCTTGGGCATGACAGCCAATAGTCACATCCCAAGGGAAAACTTCTGGCTCTCCACCCTATTGCCCCTCGCTACCGCCCTAAAGGGGAGCCTTTTTCCCCAGCTATTGAAGGGAGGACAAACCAAAACTAAGGGAAATCCCCTAGTCATTGGGCCGCTCCTATGTGCGGCATCATCCCCCCCTGACTGGGCTGACCGGGGGGTTCTTCAGCGCTCACGTACTACCCGCGGCTGCTGGGGGAAGGTGGGGGGGGGGTAGGAGCAGTACCACTCCATCACAAAAACCAAGTCTGAGTCACGATGAGCATTCCTTCACCCGCCTAGTAAAGGGCAGTCGCCAGCACAAAAAACGCAGCAACCAAAGAAACCCCTAACCAACAGGGGGGCCTTCTTGGACAGACTCTGCCACCCAGTTAGAAGATCCCTGGAAAACGGGCACCCCTAACTGGATGTGTGGCCGCAACTTCCGATTGCAGGGGAAACTGCCCTTTCCGGCCAGTAGTTGCACAGAGCGGGTGTTCAGTGCGGGGGGGGCCATCGTTACCCCAAGGAGACCCCTTGTCCACGGGAAATGTGGAACACGGGAACCTTTTTTCAAGATGAACGGGCGTGGATCGGCCGGGTTTTCCAACACCAAGCCTTGGGCGCAGACTACATAAACCAGACGCCTCACCCAAACTGGAGAAATGATCTGGGTTCAAAATACCTGCCCCCCCACTATTTTGATGCCCGCCCCTGCTGATGCCACACACTGCTGACAGTTTCTCCACTGCCCCCAACCATCTTTACCAGGGGCTGGTATTCCACCCACCCCACACTCTGTCATTGTGCCATTTTAACCTATCCTCTGGATGTTTCTGTTGCCGTGACATCCACACTGTGTCATTGTTCCACTCTCTACCCCCAAAAGCTATCGCTCCGCCGCCGTCACCCTCCCCTCTCTGTCATTGTGCCCCTCGTGGCCTCACTGTTTTTGCCACCTCCAAATGTCATTGGCCACTCTCTGACCTCATCCTGATGCCGACGTCACCTCCACTCCTGCATTGTGCCCTCTGTGGCCCACTACTGTTTTTGCCACCCCCAGAATGTATTGTGCCCTTGTCTGACCTCTACTGCTCGTGGCTCGCCGTGACTACACACTCTGTCATTGTCCATTGTTGACTTCATGCGCCTGGGCTGCTGCCGTGCCCCACAAAATGGTCATTGTGCCACGCTGTGGCCTACTCTTGTTTTTGGGACCTCCAGAATGTCATTGGCCACGTCGACCTCATGCGCTCTGTGGCTGCTGCCGTGACCTACAAACTGTTCATTGGCACCTTGGCCTACTCCTGTTTTTCCCACCTCCCAGAATGTCATTGTGCCACTGTCTACCTCATGCGCGTGGCTGCCCCTCACCCCCACACCTGTATTTTGTTTTCCCAAACCAGCCCTCAGCTTTTTTTTTCCGCTGTCGCTGCATGACTTTATCATACTTTCCCCCCTTCATTTTTTGGTCGTTTTTTCCCCTCTTAATGCCCGGGGAATTTTTAAGTAAGCGATTCAAAGAGGGGCGGCGTCCTGTGCGTTTCAACTAAAACACAACATGTATGAAGACCAAACTGTCAGGGGTGGGCCCCGACCCCCGTCCCCCGCCCGCATGGGGGGCCCGGGGACGAAACTCACCCGCCCGGCCCGACTCCTCCTTAACTTACCCGGCCCCCGCGCTCCTGTTGCGGTCTCAGCCTCCCGGCCACCGTCCCGACACTAAGGCGCGCGCGCGCCCCCACTGTGGATTTAAAGGGCCATGTACCGGAATTTGGGGCTTTTCCCCCGGCACTGCCCCATTTAAGCCTGCCCTTCCTGGGGCCGTTTTCTAGATTTTTAGTGCCATTTTCAGCCTATTGGGAAAAGCGTTACTACCTTTTCCCTGACTTCCCCGTGTACCGTACCATACTTCCGTCCTCGACCACGCTTCTTCCGCTGCCCTGATTTCCCCTGCCACGACCACAAACCTGTGCCGCCTGCCCTGACCTTCGCCTGCCCCCCGATTTTACGACCCCTCCCTACATTCTGCACCACGCATACCTGGGGCTGTCACCGCAAGCAAGTCACGTCAGGGTACGACCTGGTAGACTTCCCCGCCGAGAAAGCCCATCCCGTTTTGCGGCGGGCTCTGGTAAAAAACCGGGCCTACTTGTTCCGTCCCTGGCGGGGTTACACCATCGTTTGCGGGGGCCCAGTGGATCCCCCTCTACGTCGGGTACGTGACATAAGACGGCCCATGGACCCCCGCCAAGGTCCCTTCCGTCTGACCAAACCCTAAAACCGCCTTTGGGTGGCTCACTCAAAACGCTCCTCAGCAACCCCCACAACCAGCCATTCCCGCCATGATGCACAGCTCCTGGCCGTTCAGCAGCAACAACCCCTCCCGTGGGTCCCGCTGCCCCCGGTCCGGCTCAACCGCTGTCCACGGCCCGTCTATCTATGCCCGACCAAAAATTCGATGGGACTAAAGGCCGCAGGGGCTTTTCACCCAAGCTCCTGCATATTGAGTTAAGGGCAACCAATTTCCTAAAAAAGATTAAGGTGGTTTCGTGTAAGCCTTCTCTTCCGGAAAGCCCGGGCTTGGGCTACCCCCTTTTTGGACAGGGACGATCCGGTCACAGCAAACCCTGGTTCATTCCCTAAACCCGGTTTCAGGACTTTTTCGGGGGAAACCACCCCGGGTTTCGTCGCCGAGACCGCTTGTAAATCTGCGCCAAGGGGATAAAATCGAGGCGTTTTTTGCCGTACGTTTCCGCACTCGGGCCCTCCGAGTTATTTTTAATTAAAGCGGCTTTGACTGCCCCCTTCAAAAAGGGCCTCTCCACCGCTAAAGGATGCCCTTTCTCCCCGGGATCTCCCGTTTCCTTGAGCCCCTTATCCCCTGGCCCCGGTTTGCTCCGTTTCTCGGAGCCGGGAGGAACCCGGCAGGAACGGAGCAAGCTAAAACCCGACTTTTCCTGTTGGCCCCCCATATTTCAAACCCCCTCAGTCGCCCCGCCACCTGCCGCCGAAGGGGCCCATGGAGGGAGGGGCCCACCTGTCACAACTGACTAACCAGAAGACGGAGGAAAAATCTTTGTCTGTCGTGGCGTGCAGCCATTTTCCGCAGTCCTCCCCCACTGCGCCCTCAGCGCCCCCGGGAAAACGGTGACCTAGGAAAAATTAGGGAGAGGCGTCCCTAGGTGGAGAGCAAGCCCTCCCCTCGCCTGACCGGGCCCTATCGTGGGCCCTAGGCCTGGTCCCCCGGTTTCACACTGTTTTCCTAACTCGGGGTCTCCCGGGAAATTTTTGGACGCGCTCTGGTACCCCCAGCAAAAACCCTCCCTGTGACCGCTGGAGAAGCCCCTATCATCCTTCGGCAGGGGAGAGATTCTCAAGGACCCTTTTGGGTTCCCAACTGAGCCCCTGCCCAACAAAGGGGGTCGCATAGGAGAGACTTGGTTCTAGACTACCCGTTCCCCCTCGCCATTACCTGGTTCCCCCCGGGGCGAAAACGCCACGCTCCCCGGCTCGTTGGCAGTCGGCCCAAAGTCCTGATTTGGGGGTTTCGGAGTGCCTTCGCGTTTGGTGGCACCTCGCCCGGTGTTACCGCTTCTTGGGGATCGCAAAAACCGACACCTTCATGAACCATACAACCTTCGCAGACGTTTTCTCCGAAAGCAAGCTGAGCGTTGCCGCCCCTCCCCATACACTGCCCTATTGCCTCCTGCCCGGGCGTCTCCTCCACGGGGCGGGTTACCCCTGGGGACCTGAACTTGGGCATGTCCACTTATCAAGGAGAATTCCAAGGGGGTTTATCCGCAAGCCCTCCTCTCCAGCTGGGGGGGGTTCTTCTTCGTGGCTAAAAGGGACGGAAGCCTCGTCCTTGCATAGACTACGGGGGCCTTAACAAGACACGGTAAAGAATCGCATCCCCTTTTTTTATCACGGAACTTTTTGATCGTCTACTGGTCCCCAAGATTTTTAAATAAACTGGACCTGCGAGGGGCTTTAATCTCTAGGGATTGAGAGGGCGACAAAGGGAAGCCCCTTTTTTCAACACCCGGAGGGGCACTTCATACCTGGTCAGCCCTTGGGCTCTGCAATGCCCCGGCCGCTCCAAAGAATTCGTCAATGACATCTTCCGGGACCTCCTGTAACATGCGTGGTTGTGTATCTTGACGATATTCGGGTTTTCTCCCCGACCTGAATCCCACAAGTTCACGTGCGCAGGTCCTAGACCAAAGGGGCCAACCGCCTCTATCCCAAACTTGAGAATGCCAGTTTCATCAGCAGAGCCTCCCATTTTCGGCTACATCATTTCTGAAAAGGGGGGCCTACAGATGGCCCCCCGGGGAAGTTTCTCCCGTCCACAGGGGCCCGCCCCCTGGGTCTCCCGAGCCATACAAAGTTTCCCTGGGGTTCCCCCCCAACTATTCTGGCAATTTATACCACCTTTTTTCCTCGCTATGTCTCCCAAGTGGCTTTAACCAAAAGAACGCAAACCTAAGCTCTGGCCCACCCGGGCAGAGGAAGCCTTTTCTAAAATTTAAAAGTGCCTTCCCCTGCGCCCTGCCTCTCGGCCGTACTGAACAACCATTTTTTCTCGAGGTCGACGCCTCCCCCGGGAGGGCCGGGGCCCTACTCTCCCAGAAAGGGCCCAAAAGGGAAAACCCTCACTTTTCCGGGGGTTTTTTTTTAAAAAATTTTTCCTCTGTGAGAGAATACTCTATTGGCGACCGGGGGAAATTGGTGGCCATCAGCTGGCACTGGAAAAATGGGAACCTCCTGGAGGGGGCTCATCACCCTCAGCATCAACCGACCCTAAAAAATCTGCTGTATCTCCGACTGCCAACCTTAAATCCACGCCGGTCGTTGGTCTCTCTTCTTCTCCCGGGTTTTAAATTTTTTTATTCATTTTCGCCCGCGGAACGAAAAGTCAAGGCCGACGCCCTCTCCCCTGCTTTGGGATTTGGGGCTGGGGACGAGTCCCCTCCACGGGACATTATCCCTCCAGAACGGCTCATCCTGCCGCACCATAGACCTACAACGCTTCCCTTTCCCGGCAAGACATACTCCGTCGCTCTTCGGAAGAAATATTGTCAGGGGGCATTGCTCCCATGGGGGGACCCGAGTACAGAGGGCCTGCTCTTCATCTCCCGATCTATGGGGCCGAGCCACCCAGGAGTTCGTGAGTTGTGGAGGCCTTCGCTTCCTGTGCCCGGAAAAAGTCTTCCGTCTCAAAACCGGGGGTCTGGCTCCCCCTCTTCCTTTTCCCAGCTGTCCTTTTGGGCCCCCTTGGCCATGGATTTTTTTACGGATCTCCCCCCCCTTCCGCTGGCAACACTGTGATCTGGGTGGTTACTGCCGGTTTTCTAAGATGTCCCCCTTTATCCCCCTGCCGGGTCTACCCCCTCTCCTCGCCGCCACTATTTTTTTTTCATATTTTTCGGCTGCATGGGGTCCCTCACACATGTGTGGGACCGTGGCGTTCAATTTGTCTCCAGTTCTGGCGCTCCCTTGTAACCCAAAATACAAATGAAATATTTTCTTCGGGGGCCCCACCCCCCCCAGTCCAATGGGCAGGGAGAAGAGTAAAAAGACCCTAGTTGCTAACCCCGCGCCTTTGTCTCCGCACCCGGTGATTGGTCCCGCTTGTTGCCCTGGGGCCAATTTTCGTATAACTCATTTGGGCTCGGGGTCTGCTGGTGCTCTCCTTTTTTTATTGTCTACGGCGACATCCCCGCCCACCCCCCCCTTTCTGTGCCCCGGAGGGGCCCTGCTGTGGAAGAGCTGGTCCGGGCCCGACAGCTTCTGGGGACAACTCACCCAATTTCCCAATTTCCCCGGCCTCCCCCACACCAAGGCCAAACCCACAAAAAAGAAGACCCCCCAACCTTTTTTCCCCTGGTGACAAGGTGTGGTTTGTCGGCTAAATATATACTTTTAAGGTTCCCAGAAAAAGCTGGGTCCCCCCTTCCTGGGTCCATTCGAGGGCCAAGGCAAAAACCCATAGATACAAATCCGCTTCCCCCCACTATGAGGGGCCCAACTCCTTCCCGTCCCCTCTAAAACCGGTTGCTTAAAACGTTCTCCGGGGACTTGTCCCTCCCACTCCCGAGGGGCCGATCCCCGATGTCTTTACAGTAAAAAAGATTTAGAATGAAGACGGTAGAGGGAAGCAGTTTTTTTTCATTGACGGGAAAGGGGTTCGGCCCGAGGAGAGGTCCTGGGAGCCAGAGAAAATATTTTGGATCGGGACATAAATTTAGAGATTCCTCCAGGCCCCGAAAGAGGGGGAGCCCAAGGGGGGGGGGGGGGGTACGTCACGGGTGGGCCACAATGACGGCGAGGGCGCGCTCACCCGGCCGGCCCCACTCCCCTTTCTTACCCAGCCCCCGCTCCTTTGCGGGCTCAGCCTCCCGGGGTGGCGTCCCCGACATCTAAGGCGCGCGCCGCCGGCACGGAATTTAAAAGGGCCAGTGTACCGGTAATTGGCTTTGCCGTCACTGCCCCCATTTAAGCTGCCCCTTCCGGGGCCGTTGCCGGATTCTTTAGTGCCATTTCAGCCTATTGTGAAAGCGTTACTAGCCTTTCCTGACTTACCCGTGTACCGACCTTACTTTCCGTTCCTACCACCCTTCTTGCCGCTCCCTGACCTACGCCCCGTCCCGACCCGAACCGTGCCCCTGCCCTGACCTTCTGCCGTCCCGATACGAGCCGCCTGGGCGTTTGCACCCGCTATACCCCGGGCTGTCACCCGCAACAAGTCACGTCAGGGGTAACGACCCGGTGACCCCCGCCGTAGCAAGTCATCCCCCTTTTGCGGCGGGCCGGTGAAAAACCGGGAAACCCATTAGATTCCTTTCCCCGGCGGGGCTTACACCATCGCTTGCGGTGGCCCAGTGGATCCACCACTCAGTCCGGGTACGTGACACAAACCAAGCTCCCTCTGCATATTGAAGCATGGCACAACATTCTACAGCACTCTCCCGGCTCTGTGCAGCATGGAAATAGTTGTTTTTTAACGCGATTCGTCCCGAAATAATTCGGGACCGATTATTTTTGTCGGAAAAATTTGGGAAGTACCAAAACCAAATTTTTGAGAAATTCGCCCATCTCTAATGCTAATGAGTAAATAGAAAAGTAAGCTCATGCAACAACAGTGGATTTCTACTTCGACATTATATCACTTGTAGCACCAGAAACGTGATATATGTGGCCCAATATCCTTTGCAGAGAAAATTTGATGTTGGTAAGAACAAACGCAGAATGTGAAAACTAGAGTGACGTGAACATGTTCGGGATATTTTTGGCAGCGAAAGTGGAAATCATGACTACATCAAATACAGAACTCTCCCGTAAACATTTTTTACAGCAATCAGTAAAGTGTGACTATAGGGACTTAAAGTATGGTGGGGTATGAGAACGTCCATCTAGGCATCCGGGTGGAAATGGAATGCGTTGCATTAGTAACAAAAGAGCCAGATGGATTACAACTCTGGATATCATGTCCCCATAAGGGCCTTAAAGGAAAAAAAGATTTATTTGCATCTATTTATGTGGTTTATGCCTCTCCTCCAATGCAAATTCCAGATCTTTATAATCTTATTAGGGTGTCTATTATTACTAATTTTGGTTTATTGTGTGATCCCTTGTTGGATTTCTTTGTGTCCGTAGTACCTATTTCATAAGATGTAATTAATGTTATTGGAGCCAGCCTTCTGTTTTTATGAGTGGGTGTGGGACTTTTGTGTCCTTTGTGCCATCATCTTTTAATTGTTTTTAATTGTAAGTTTCTCTTTTTTTGTTTCTTGTTTCTACTCCCCATCTAGAGTATGACCCTAATGTCTAAAGGACGACAGTACATAGTCCTTTTTTGTGAACTTTTATACATCCCACTCGCCTTGAAGAATATAATATTCCGTGCCTGCATGGTCCTAATATTTCACATTTTATATGTTGTTTTTTGATTATGTTTAATTGTAAGACCATCTTTGGCTGGATTTATAATACACATATATATATGGCATCGTGTGATCAAACCATAATACCTATATAGTCCGCACTATAAATAATACCAGATTGGAAGGCCGCAGAAAGTTTTCTTTTTCTTCCTGTGGCACTTGGTCGGATTTGAATATACGCATTCGCCGTTGTGTGAGATTCACGCCGGCCGCCTACGGCGTCTTGAAGTGCTTGTGCGCATATGCCGCGGTAGGAATTCTTCCTCCGCTCGGTGCTCACTGGCTCATGACTGCACGGAAGTTGGGGTCTACGGGTGCAGCGTCTCCTTTCGAACACGTCCATGCGCCCGATAGGCGTCACCTTTGTGACAGTCAACATCGCTCCAGGTATTTAAATCTGTGTGAGTACTATCAGCATTACCCCCGAGGAATCTGCTCTAGCGCTAAACGCGCGTAGGTGTCTTGCGAGGTTCCTGGTCTTTTTTTTTTGGTAATGGTCCCTCCATTTTCCCTCTGCCTGATTAACCGTCATCTCTACATGTCTTTGGGTTTATAATATACATCTGGGTATATTGTGGCGAGTGAGTTTTAATGACTTTGGGGTGGCACTTAGCGCACACAAAAAATACACTTGTAACTATGCACAAATGCTCTAAGTCACCAATTATTTTAAATGTAATGTTTACTTGTAATTGTGAACAACTTATCACCAATGATTTTTATACAACATAATGGAGACTGTAATCACTGAGGTAAAGATAACTAACTACTAGTTATCCTGAATATGTATAGGACCCTTTGCCAGTGTTCCTGTCATTATTTTTTATTGGCGCGCCTGTTTTGTGTGCTTTCTACTTTTTTGTATTATATATTTGAATTATGAATAAAAATTTGTCATTTTACTCCCAACAAATGGTACCAACATACTCTCGTAATAAAATTAAACTAACACACCGAAACATTAGAGTTTTACATCACTACATCAACATATAAGCCTCTATGCCCACTGAAGGAAGATAAAGATGTCTTCTACATGCTTAGACACCCCAGCCCCCCCTTAAACATCCTCCCCCCCGCCCTCACCCTCTGCAAATAACCTCCATCCCCCCTCAACACGCCTCACCCATCCTGCACATTTCCCGCCAGTAACCAAAGGCATGAAAAAACTCACCGAAACCGACCCCAAATAAATTCAGGCCCAGGTAAGGTATATAGATGTTAGATCCGGTGGACCTTTGAGGCGAAGTGACCACACACCACCTTTTTTGAGAAATACGCGCAATACAAATTATCAAATTGTAGTAAAAATAAACAGAAAGCTCATAGCAACAACAGAGGGGATGGTGCGTCACAGCTGTAGGACACAGCAAGGTGATGTGTTGATCAGCTCTTTGACTTAATAGGCTGAAGATTCTACAGATGAATGATTAGTGAATTAGACTTTTGTGCTACCAGGTTTCTTCTTTATTACTTACTTGTCCATATAAAGTCTGAGGGCGACGAGAATAAAGCAAACCTGCTAAACAATTTTTTCTCCACTCTATTTACCGAGGAGAATGACATTCCTGTTGATGAGCAGAGGGATAAGGTAAACTCCAACTTAAGTGTTGCTTGTCTAACCCAGGAAGAAGTGTAGCTCTTCCTTAGGAAGCTTAAAATAGACAAATCCCCAGGTCCTGATGGTATACACCCGCGTGTCCTAATGGAAGTTAATTGTGTCATAGGATAGGCCCCTGATTCTTAAATATTTATGGACTGTTCTAATAATTGGGGGTATTGTTCCAAAGAGGATTGGCGGCCATAGCGAAATGTGGTGCCAATAGTTCAAAAAGGGGTCAAAAAGTGATCCTGGGAAACTAAAGGCCCGGAAAGTTTAACACTCTAGTTATTTGGTAAAATGTTTTGAAGGTTTATCTTATAGAATGCAATCCTGATTTATCTCACTGAAAATAAATGTCTAACCGCCCATTTCAGCATTGGGTTAATGAATGATCGTTCTTTGTCAAACCAAATCGTCCTCAGCTTCATATGGAGGAAGTTAGGTTCTATAGACTGGGAATTCGAGTGAGGGCACTGGATGTCAAATATCTAGATTTTGCTAAATCATTTGATACGGACCACATGAAAAGGTTGGTAATGTAAAATGAGAATGCTCTTCACTGGGGGAAAATGTGTGCAAGTGGTGTAAGCAACTGGCTCACTGAGATTAAAACAAGTAGGTGATAATTAACGGTGCATACTCAGGACTGGAACCCTGTTTACCTAGTGGGAACCACAGGGCTCAGTAATATGGGGCCTTATCCCTCTTTAAACATTATTCATTAACGATCTATACACATGAATTGCATAGTAAGAATATCGATCTTTGCAGATGAATACTATAGCTCAGTAAAGTAAACAACGACAATAGAGGATAATGTGTTGTTTAGCAAAGGATTCTGGATAAGTTGGAGGCCTGGGCAGAGAAGTGGTCAGATGGAGGTTTAACCCACGAGATAAATGCAAGTTTGATGCACAAGGGGGGAGAAAAAATGACTAACATGTTTAAAATGGAAAAACTCTGGGTAAAGTGGACATGGATAAGGTCATTGGGAATCCTGGTGGACAGTAGAACCTTAATTGAAGCTGCCAGTGTCAGGTACGAACTGCCAGGTCAACCAGATCATGGGGTGTAATCAAAGTGTGTCAAATGTGCACATGATTGGGAGAACATTGATTCTCCCATTATATAGATTCACTGGTTTAGACCACGCTAAGTAATTAATGTATTACATGATATGGGAGACGCATTTCACAGGAAAAGACGGTTTTTTGAAAGCAAGAACCAAGTATAAAGGCTGTGCAACAGAAAAAAAATAAAAAGTGTAATGTGGTTGCGAACTGCATTAAACCCATAACGAATTATCAAGAATTGGGTCATTAATTTATATTGTTAAAAGACGCTATCGTGACATGAGAAATAATGTTGTAAATACAATCAAAGTACGAAAATAAGAACTCACCCCAGAATTTATTTATACCCAGGACCGAATCTAGAACAGAGGGTGCATCCTCTATGGCTGTGAGTAACGAAGGGTTTAATACATAAACAAAGAAAGGGATTCTTTACTGTTAGTATGTGCAGTGAGACTTGTGTGGAACTCTTCTGTCAGAGGAACTAGTTTTCATAGGTGAATTCAATAACAGAGTATTCAAAAATGGGTTTGGAATGCATTATCTGGGATGTAATAGTATAAGCAAGTTAAGTGAGCAAGGAATTCTGGGAGAGGGTTGGGTCTTTGATCCAGGGATCGACCCGGGCATATTGTGAGTCAGGAATAATTTTTTTATTCCCTAAAATTGATGGACCATTGGCTTTTCTACCTGCATTGGGGGATTTTTTGCCTTCCACTGGATCAACAATTGCAGGCAACACTTTTAGCAACATAGGCTGAACTGGTGGATTGGTCTTGACTTTATTATCAAAGCCTTACAACTATGTAAACTAAGAGACTGCGCCTGAATGTATGAACATGCAGAACAGGTTCATACAATCTGTGTGTCATTCTAGACTACCTTCAAGCTGATTAGAACTGGCTCTGTTCGAACGGCCATGATTCATATCACCCCCCATAGACTCTTACTAAGGTGCAAGGGTGCGGTGAGTCCATGGAGGATGATAAAGTAGGAGTAAATTGGTATGTGTGGAGGTGAGAAAAGTGGTGTGAGCTCGTGTCATCAACAGCGAGATTGGCGTGCACAGCTGATAGACACCAGCAAGGTTGAAGTGATAAGAACATCACTATGGCTACAAAGTCTGAAAAGTATTAGAATCCAGATTAATGTTAAGTGGAGCTTGACTTTTGGTATGTATACCATGTTATCTTCATTGATTATGTTTGCATACCTTCTATTCATATAAAGTATTTATGTATATGCTATCAGAAATAAGAAAGCATTGGATTAAGTGACTTACCGAGCCTAAGTGTGTTTTCAATTGCCATCATTACTTTCCAGCTCTGTCTTAACTCTTTTGGGCATGGAGTTCACATGAGCCTCACAGGTTGGAGCCACTGGAATCCTCCTCCATGACGACATCCTTAAAGGGGTTTTGCCACGATGTAATGTTGACCGTGGGTCCCTCAAAATGTGGTATTTTAAAATCACTTTTCTAAATATATAGTCAAAATCCAAAAATGAAGACCCTGAGAGAGCTACAGGCTTGCCTTTTACCTGCCATTAGTTGACTTTAAGAAGGCTTGCACGAGAATTACGACCTGACAAGGAGCTGTTGTCAGGTCATGCCAGAGAAAGCATTCTTATCAGATGAGACTGAGCTTAAGAAGCTTTCAAGGGGTGTGTCACCGGGTATAAAGTATGAGTTTTTTTGTATACAGCAGACCACTAGTTAGTATATTTGTTGATAATTCTGAGTAGATGCCCTGCTTAACTCATATAACAAGAACATGAACACGCATATCCCATCTGCTGAGTAGAAATGATGTTTGTCCATTTGTATATACAGAATCCACAAGTTGTATTTGATTTTATATGAGTTGAACATTTTCACACGATCCCTTTTAGCAGGCTCTGTTGCTCAGGCAGTCTGTCTCGTCTATCTCTCCGACATAGCACAGTCCTGGCTTGTTTACAATTTCTGTTCCTAGCAGATAAGGCACGTCCCAGGGCGAAAACGGGCGGGGCGCTGTTGGGGTTAACAATGCCCATTACTTCAGTAAAAGTTGAAGGGTTGTGGTTACCATCAATTGGTGAGATACTTGTAAGTGAAAATATCCTATGGAGCAAGTTTAAGAGGGTAGGGCATTGTTATATAGTGAAAAGGTTGATGTTCATATGACTACAACTTTTCAAGATTAAGTGATAATCCAGTGGAGAAGTGTTATCATAACAAGATTGTGTATCTTAATCTATTGTGTTCTAAAAGTTGTGTTATAGCTATGATGCCTTTAATTTGTTTTTGATATGGCTGGGAGGAGGTCAAAACATATGCCTTGGGGCTCATGTTCTTGATTTCTGTAGATCCTAACAGTACTAGAGCAGCATGGTGGCTCAGTGGTTTGCACTGTTGGCTTACAGCACTGGGTTCAAATCCCACCAATAACAGCATCAACAAGAAGTGATTGCATGGGTTTCCTCCCACATCCAAAAAATATGGAAAGGTTAATCTGTAAGTTAGTTTGGAGCCCCAATACAGGCAGGGCCCAATGTAAGGTGCAAGCAAAACAGGGACTGTGAAATATAACGAGTGCTAAAAATACATAAAAAAGAGGACAATATCTCTTGTATAGTCTAGGTGGTTATATCACCAATCACTTGCAAAACACAATTCAGATCATAGGGTTGATCCAACAGTACACATCACAGCAGAAAAAACCCAAGCCCAGGGCTTTCTTTTGGACTATGTCGTATATGGTGTTTGTAGTTTTTATTTTTCTACAGTGTAGTTCTGTTCCAGGGAGTAATATTTTTGGCGGAGCCGCCCTTTTTGGGGCGATGTCCCCGCCTTAGTAGGCAGTTATATTTAGGGTGAGTATAAGATTCTTTCCCCAGAGAGCAGCAGGATTTTGGAGCAATTGTGCTTTCCCTGTCCTTAATTATTTGTTGTGGTGAATCATTCTATCCGAGAGTTACCTCGTATTTTTCTCCGTTGGATGTGGGTGGAGTAGTAATTGATCTTAGTGTATAACAGATTTTGTGTAGGGGATATTTATCTTTTAATTGGGTATATTTAATGTAAATGTTTAAATATGTATGTTGATTATTATTTTCTGCTAGATGTGTAGCCTATGTTAATCACTAACAAGTAGTACATTGTCAGGTTAAGATCTCTCATATAAACAGTTTCTAGACTCGGGCCTTTACAAAGTAACTATATGGCTACCTAAGTATACAGCCCCCAAATTCTATGTAAACCACTGCACCTTAAAGTAAATGAACCCCAATGTTTCTTTATGACATTGACGCTAATCCTTACATAATAAAAGTTTCTATTATAGTTTAGGCATCACCACAAGATAGCAGTGGTTACGCTACTCTTTCTTTCGAAACAATGGCTCTGTATACACTAAAGTCATTTTTCGTGTCCTTTTTCTTATGTTAAAGGGGTTTTGCCACAATCTCATCTCATACCTCCTGCATCCAGTTCTTCAGCTCTGTGTGCTCAGAAGGGGGCGTGTGATTTGTTTGAATTGCATATCATGTGACCCAGCAGGATGACATTACCAGGCCTTTAGTCTCTGCAGTCAAATAAATGTCTATTTATGTATAAAGCTGTGATTAGCTCAGAGGTAAAATTTTTGCCTCCAGGCACAAGGGTCCTCGGTTCAAATCCCTGCAGGAACCAAACCTGTGGATTTTATTTCTCCTTATCAATGCACAGACCTGATTGAGGTTTCTTTTTTGTTTATTTGCACTGTTTGACTAATTACTGAGGAGAACAGAGGACAAGAGTAGAATGACAGTGCCTGGGGTTTGAACACTCAGTAGCTGCCTGACAGGAGAAGTGATGTCTGAGCATGTGCGGCCAGGACTGAGGAGCTCTCAGCCCTGGTCGTATCCCCTGGAGACGAGCTGTAAACAATGGATCACTAAAGGAGCAGCTAAAACAAAAACGGTGCAGAATTTTTAATAATGTTGAATGGTGAAAATGTTTTATTATTTAGTTTGCAAGTTTCCTACATCAATTTTACTTCGTGACAAAACCCCTTTAAGTAGTGTATCCACGAACCCACAAGGGAATTGCAAAAAGTCCCCCGTGGTGTGATTTTTTTCGATTCAAAGAAAGCTTTATTGAAAAGAAATAGACATAAAATCCTTCATACAAACAAGTGAGACATCGAAGGTCTCCTAAAACACAAGGTGTATAATCACAATAATTGGAAATTGGGCCAACAATGCAAGAAAGAAAAACAACCAGTAACACATATATGATAGTATACAAAGATAAATGCTGATATAGCAAACCAGAGGATGCAAATAGTACAGAAATAGTAGTACTCTAAAAGTATACAGCAAACATAATCATATTAGACTTTAACAGATGGGGAGGAGAGGGAGGGAGAGAGAAAGAAAGAAAGAAAGAAAGAAAGAAAGAAAGAAAGAAAGAAAGAAAGAAAGAAAGAAAGAAAGAAAGAAAGAAAGAAAGAAAGAAAGAGGAAAAAAAAAGGAAGGGGAGGGATGCGAGAATTACTGACATGTCAAGGAAGCACAACCTGACGCATACTATGCCATGGATAAATAACAGCCTAGAATCACAATTTATCCTGACTTAGAGCTTCCTGAAGTGTGGGGGAAGTTTGGATGGAAAGCCAAGGGGCCCATGTCCTATGGAGCTGGCACACCTGGTCTGTAGAGGAAGCCAAGAGTTCCTCCATAAGATACGTTCTAGAGACCTCGTTAGACCATTCTTCAATGGTGGGCAGCTCAGAGGACCGCCAGTGCCTAGGAATAATAGTTTTGGCGGCTTGTAGCAGGTGGCGGAGTAGCGACTTTTTGTAAACAGGGTTGGCAGAATCAAACATAAAAAGAAGGACTGCTTCTGGCGTCTTAGGTATGGAGGAACTAGTCAATTTTTTTAATTATATAAAAATTATGTCCCAGAAATTTTTAAGGACCTACACTCCCATCAAATATGTACCATGGTGCCCACTTCCAGCCCACAGAGCCAACAGGTATCCACCACAAAGGAGAACCATTTATGTATAA
>JAODAL010069561.1:0-16295 GCA_025379985.1 Phyllomedusa bahiana | reverse complement strand
ACCATAATGGCTGGGCATCAGCTGTACTAGTAATTGGTGTCAGCAACCTAGTATTAGTCAGTGGGTTTGGCTGACATGACTCTCATTTGTATGGCCAGCTTCTTTGAGGGGGTCCTGAGCACACTTCAAGGTGTTGTCTCACTACAAAGATGGGATTTCAATGTGTAGGGAACAGTAAATGAAGACTTCTCCAAATACATTGCTTTATTTATTTTTCTTTGTTGAGGAGATAAAAGTGATTTTATCAGCTCTGAGTACACTCCGGTTTCTCTATGTTACCGACCGCCTCTCTGCTGTTTGTCTTATCTGATAGCAGGGATGACATCATCGCATAGAACTGCCAACAGCTTGAGAGCTTGAGTGTTATCTGATCGAACAAACAAAGGAGACTAATTACTACTGTTTAATTTAGATCTGGAGCTTCTCTGGATTTGAGATGTTTATCTAATGTCAAAGTTATTAGCAGACCTTTGAATAGGAAGCTGATATGCTAATTACCCACAGCCTGACTAGGAAGAGACAGGATGTATGAATAAAAGTTGCCCTGTGAAACAGTGAGGTGAGACAACCCCTTTAATGCTACGGCTCCCTAGCAGGGGCGTAGCTATAGGGGATGCAGCGGTACCAGCCGCAGCCAGGTTTTGCAGCCTGAGGGGGCCCAAAAGCCCTTCTGCCAAAAATGAAGACACCAGTATTGTAAATGGCACATGGTAGCTGGGGGGCAGGGGCGTAGCTACAGGGGTGCAGCGGTAGCAGTCGCTACCGGGCCCTGCAGACTGAGGGGGCCCAAGATCCCTTCTGTCACATAAGAAAACATCAGTATTTTAAATGGCTCATGGTAACTGGGGGGCCCCATTTCATTTTTTTGCACTAGGGCTCAAGAGCTTGAAGTTACGCCTCTGCTGGGGGGCCACTATTTCACTTTTTTGCACTAGGGCCCAATAGCTTGAAGTTACTCCTCTGCTGGGGGGCCACTATTTCACTTTTTGCACTAGGGCCCAAGAGCTTGAAGTTACGCCTCTGCTGGGGGGCCACTATTTCACTTTTTGCACTAGGGTCCAGGAGCCTGAAGTTACGCCTCTGCTCCCTAGAATGGGGCCACAGGAACTTAGGTGCCTCGGTACAGGTTTTGTGCTCATGACTCTGTGTCACCTTACTATGTGACTACTGGCAGATCCTTGCAAAGTGACATGGGTTAAATCTTATCACCGATAAGACATCTGCTTCCCAATTTCTACAGAAATAAACAGCTAGGTCAGCGATATAAGAGGGATGGAGCTGGAGGGAAGGTTCGCTTCTTCTCCTCGTGGTGTAGCAATGTAATTAATGGTCGCAGGACAGATCTAGGAATTCATTTAGTTAGAGTAGGAGCCAGCAGCTCTGTAAAGATTAGTGTAGCCGAGTTCACAGAAAACCGGAGGAATGTTTTCATTTTACTTAAGCTGTGGAGCTGCCTATGATCACCATATGTTTCTGTCCGCAGCAGGGGTTCAAGGCCGAGGCCAGCTACCCTGTTTCCCCGAAAATAAGACAGTGTCTTATATTCATTTTTGCTCCTAAAGACGAGCTAAGACTTATTTTTAGAGGATGTTTTTTTTTCTATGAACAATAATTCACATTTATTGTTGGGCTATGTCCACATTGCATAAGAAAACGATCGTATCTCCGGCGCTTTTTGTTTTTTAAAAGCGCCGCAGATACGATCGTCAGTGTGGCCCCATAGCCGGCAATAGAAAAGACGAGCTGCAGTCTACACAGCTCGTCTTTTCTCTGTACGTCTTTCGGCAGCGGCGTATTATACAACATGTTGTATAATACGCCGGCGCTTCTCGTCTTCTTGACGTCTTCCCATAAAATTTACTATTGTATGGGGGACGTCAGGAAAACGAGAAGCGACGCGGCTTTTGTTACAAAGCGTGACAAAAAACCGCGGCCTTGCATCAGAGAAAAAACGTCCGCTTTTGGGCCGTTTTTTGTCTGATGCAGTGGAGACATAGCCTTGAAAAAAACATCAACCTGTATTAATTTACTGTAGTGATTTCATCACAAACATCAGCATAAGCAGCCAAACTCTGAATTGCATTAAAAAAATGCACTAGGTCTTATTTTCGGGGGAAACAGGGTAGACATCTCAATAAACTAAAGACTCTGGAATGCAGAGGTCTGAAACTTCACACCAAGCCATCAGCACAGTGTACAAAATAAAACTTAGGGGATGTTCCACGCGTGTTGAATCCGTTTTTGATCCGAAAAACGCATTCAAAAATGCTGTGGAAAATGCGTCCAAACACATCCAACAGGCAGGTGCGTGTTTGGATGCATTTATGTTGCAGCAGGAACGCACCCTATAGTTTGAAATAGGGCGTTTGCTGCATCAAACGGATCAAGAATTGACATGATAATCATCAGAAAGACGTATGTAAAACACGTATAGTCTGAACGCCGATGCGTGTTTTAGATTGAAAGCAACGTAAATCACACTGCACATTGTTAGGGGCTGTTCACACAGTATTTTGGGATACGATTTTGAATCCGTGTTGGATCCGAAAATTTCATCCCAAAATGCTGCGGCGATTGGTTCCAACACATATCCGACACGTAGATGCCGGTTTGGATGCGTGTTGGATGCAGCAGGATCGCACCCTATACTTTATTATAGGGCTCCTGCCGCGTCTTTTGGGCCAAGAATTGACATGTCAGTTTTTGGGACGGATCGAAGAGACGCAATGTAACACACATCAGTGATCACTCGCGTGAACGCCGATACGCGTTTGATATTAAAAGCAATGTAAATCACACTGCTATTTATTAGATACGTGTTTGGGTCTCTTTAGGCCGTGTTAACAGGGCTTATTCAAGATGGAATTGCGAGCCAGATTGCGCTCTCAATTCCGGCTTGAATAAGGGGCGGGGCCCGCCGGCCCCATAGACTTCCATTATCCACGGCGCGTATTGCGCCTGGATAATGTGCATGTCAGTTTCTCCCCCCGCGGCGGATTCGCCGAGCGGGGAGGAGCGACGGAATCCACTGTTCTCTATGAGAACGGTGGATTACCGTAATTACTGCAAATCCGGCGCGCAGTACGGCGCCAGTCGCGCCGAAATAAGCAGTGTGAATGGCCCCTTAGGGTCCGACAGATTGATACAAACACATATCTAAATACGTAGCCCAACACGGAGTAAACACGATGTGTGAACATACCCTTAGATGAGTGTTTGTGTCCGGCTAGGGTACGAAACACAGATCCAAACAGGCATCTAAAAATGTATCCAAAAACGTATTGAACACGTAAGGGTAGGTTCACACAGTGTGTTGACTCCTTGTTTACATACGTTTATAGATGCGTGTTTGGATCCGTCTATTGGGCACAAACCCGCATCTAACAATGAGCAGTGTGATTTATATTATTTTCAATGTAAAACACGCATCAGCGTTAGGACGAGTGATCACCAATGCGTCTCATTGCGTCTTTCGGATCCATTCAAAGAATTGTCCTGTCAATTCTTGATCCGTTTGACGCAGCAGACGCCCTATTTAAAACTAAAGGGTGCGATCCTGCTGCAGCCAATATACATCCAAACAGGCACCTGCGCATTGTATGCGTTTTGGATGCGATTTATGCAGCGTTTTTGGATCCGATTTTCGGAACCAAAGCAAAATCGGATCCAAAAATGCAGTGTGAACATACCCAGTGATAAAAATGAGATCATTTGCAGCTGTTTTTGTCACTCTTTTGTTTTCCAGCTGAAATTAACAAAGCTGGTCCTAGCACAAGAAGCAGACAGGAGTCATAGGGGCAGAACAGCGTGAGCCAAGGTGTCCACGTGATTTATTTGCAAATTGTAGTGAAATATTTGGCAGTAGTAGGGATCGGGTCCAATGCTGCATAAACCAGATGACCATAGTGAGGTTGAGAACCACGTGGATGTGCTCCTCTGAGTTGTGCTCTATTGATTTAACTTCCACTCAGTTGTGAAAGCTGCAAAATTATATGGCCAATAATAGTATTCATTGAAATTCATTACTGGCCACACGATTTTGCAGGTATACAGCTAGTTTGCAAAACCATGCGGCTTTTAACAGTAAAGGGAACACCGCAAGAATACACATTCTTAAAAGGGGTTTTCCAAGAAGGTATTCCCCCACCTAACAGGCGTTACTCCCCTCTTGAGGCTGAAAAAAGGACGTTGTGTCTCTGTTGTTAAAAAACAAGTATCCTCTGTGATATCCATCCTCCCAACCTCCATGCACGTTCCTGATACTTGTCTCTGTAGTTGAGCAAACATTGTTTTGCTAATCCACAGAGGAGAACTGTATTGTGCACAAGCTATATGAGTTTTATTTCTCCCTCTTATTTGCTCAGGAGAGAAGATAAGCTCAGCAGGCAGCCTTCTTTCATTCCTCCACTAACAGCTGCAGGGGGAGAGAGAAGTGGGCTGGAGCAGAGAGCCAGGGAATGTCTGCATGTTTACTCAGATAATTAAATTACAACCAGTGGATTCTCTATACAGCAGACACAGGATCTGTCTCCACAGCCCCTTCAAAAGCTCTTCATGCTCCCTGCCATCAGATAAGAAGAGCAAACAACGCAAGCGCGGCCAGATCAGCTCCTGGTCGTGTCTAATGTAAGCTGTCAGGAAACCAAGGGCATGTAAGGAAGGCTATAGCTCTCACAGGCTTCACTTTTTTTAATGAAATATATTTAGAAAAGTGATTAAATAGCCATTTTGAAGGATTCCACGTCAACATTAGATCGTGGCAAAACCCCTTTAAATATGTTGAACCTTAACGAACTTTATTTTTTTTATAATTAGGACCAGGGACATGACTAGAATTTAAAGGGCCCCATAGCAAAATTAAATGGGGCCCTGCCACCTAATGACAATAAACTGAAACAGTAGTGATAATTAGAAGGTATAAAGAATATCGCTAAATATCAGGGAACCCACATAGTAGTGCTAGATAGCGGAAAACCGCCAACTAGTTGTACACTACAAAAAAGAACAGTGGGCGACATGTCTCATTAGGGCTTCCCCTTTTTTTGGTGTACTTTGCACCAAAAAACTGCTGACGCCCTATTCTCTATATAAATGAACTGTAGTACACTAAAACCCCCGTCCCCTGGGTGCCAAAAAAAGACAAAATACCGGTCTGACAATCCGACCAGTGTTTGGTCTTTGGCGTTTGAACCCACCCCTAGGGCTTGTTCTCACTTTCCTGTGTTACAATCGCTTGTTAGATCCGTCTTGGGGACCGACAGAGCGGACCCCAAGTCGGATCTAAACAATTAGCAGTGAGGTTTTCACTGCTGTCTATGACGAACACGCAGCGGCGTTCACATGAGAGATCGCCGCTGCGTGTTTCAAAAGCGCAGCTCAGCTCCGTCTCGAAAAGAATTTGCATGTCAAGTCTTTTCAAGACGGAGCCAAGCTGCGCTTTTGAAACAGCAGCGGCGATCTCTCATGTGAACGCCGCTGCGTGTTTGTCATATACAGCAGTGTTAATCGCAGTGCTAATTGTTTAGATCCGTCTTGGGGACCGACAGTGCAGACCCAAGACGGATCCCTAAAGCGCTTGTAACACGGAGTGAAAACTCCCTGTGAACAAGCCCTTAGAGATTTTCGACTAAAAGAATCAGCATCTGAAGCCATTATAATATACAATAAATACAAGATCTACTTTTGAGGAAGAAATGCATGCATTGCAGGAGTGAAGACTGACACATTCGGGGGACGTTGATCTTTTATTTTTGGAAGTTCTTCTCTCATCCTTTTTTCTCCAATGTTATCTAGATGTCTCCGCAGGTTTTCTTTGACAGGCCCTCCCTGCTGGACACTTCTCAGCCATCCTACATACGTTACAATAGCGCCATCTATAGGCAGCAGCTTGGGAAGTGCACACGGTGGATGATTGCTGAGCGATTGTTAAAGTCATTTTATTTTTATATGTTTCAGACATTGTCTCAGAAGAAGAACCTGCTCCTTGCGCTTTTTCTGGTCATGGTAGAGAATGTCATGTGAACAACACAGAATGTCGGGGCAAGTGGGAAGGACCCAATGGGGGGATCACAAACTTTGATAATTTCTTCTTTGCTATGCTGACTGTATTCCAGTGCATCACTATGGAGGGCTGGACGGATGTACTTTACTGGGTGAGTAAAGCCCCATAGCTTTCCTTTCTTCTATTGTATATGGCACTTTTCTATTAGTCTCCAACGTGGATCTTCTCTCTTTATAATTTTCGGGTGTTCTGTCTTAAAATAGATACTCTACTCACAAAAAAGTTAGGGAGATTTGGCATCTGGTTGAAATCGAACGGGGCTGCGCCAGATATCTGTGGTCTTTAAGGGCCGTTCACGCAGCTTATTTTGGGCACAGATTCCAGCCGCATTGCGCGCCGTACTGCGCTGCAATACGGCTGGAATCCGTCCCAGCCATTACGGTAATCCACAGTTCTCATAGAGAACTATGGATTCCGTCTCTCCTCCCCGCTCGGAGAAAGTGACATGTTCATTATCCCGGCGGAATACACGCCGTGGATAATGAAAGTCTATGGGGTCGGGGAGCAGCGCCCCCGCCCCTTATTCAAGCCGTATTGCGGGCGGAATCCGTCCCGCAATTACGGCTTGAATGAGCCGTGTGAGCCGGCCCTTACAGTCTGATATCAGGCGCAGCTCCATTCCTACATGTTTAAATCTCCCGCATGCCGGAGAGGCGGGGCGCACTAGAACCGTAGCTAAGCTACATATTTATAGCTTCGCTACAGCATTTCTGGGCATATTACAGTCGGAACAGGTAGATCGTTTTCAAAGTGGTTTACCTGATCCGAACTGTTGCCCGAGTGCTGGAATGCACCTGATTTATAACCCGCGGGTTCGTAAATCAGGCGCATTCTATGCCTTTTTTATTCGCATGAAATTTGGCGTGTAAACGCCAAACTTCATGCATGCCACCCAAAATTTGTTCTTAAATTAAGTATATGAGAGCATTTCTTTAGATCCACGTGTCCAACTGCTCAGTATTTCAGAACTTTGTGCACGACTTGCTGATCTCTAACACGGAGCTTAAAGGGGTTTTGCCACGGTGTAATGTTGATGTGGGATCTTCCAAAATGGGTATTTAACCACTTTTCTAAATATATGTGATTACAAAAATTGCAGCCTGAGAGAGCTACAGGCTGCCTTACCTGCCCTTAGTTACTTAAAAGCTTCTATTAGATACGACCTGACAAGAGCTGCTGGCCGGGCTTGCGCAGAGAACACTTCTTATCTGATGAAAGGGAGCTGAAGAAGCCTTCAAGGTACCGGGTAGAAATATGTTGTCTTTTGTATACAGAATCCACTAGTTGTAGTGTGATTATCTGAGTAGATCCCTGTTTTATCTGAAGACAAGAGAACATGAAGAAGCTTTCAAGCTGCTGTGGAGAAAGCTGTTGTCGTTTGTATACAGAATCCACAAGTTGTAGTTTGATTATTTGAGTTAACATTTCACACGATCCCTTATGCACGGCTCTGTGCTCTGGCTGTGTCTCTCTCTCTCTCTTAGCTCAGTGTGGCTTGTTTCCATTTGCTTCTTAGCAGATCAGGCACGTCCTGGCAAAACCCCTTTAATGGCAAAATTCCCAACAGGTGTTTGATCCCTGAATTGACCAATTAATTTGGGATTTAAACAGTCCCCCTCATCCTGCTGTTCACATTTTGACGTCATAAGAGCAAGAAAACACCTTACAATTGATCAACGGTACCTCGCTATTGTGAGGCTTCAAGCAGGATGCTTTCAGACGGAAGTGGCCACTGAGCTCAGAGTGTCACAGAATATCATCAGCAGGTTATATTAGAGATACAGAGAAACTGGAAGAGTCACAGAAAGGCAAAGAAGTAGACGTCCTTTGACTCCATCACACACTAACGACCGCTTCATTGTAACCGAAAGCCTGCAGGAACTGGATGATGAATGCCGCACAACTCCAGGCACATTTAAGGGAGGCGAGAGGCACCGAGTGTCACCTCAGACCATTCGTAACCATTTACATCAGTGTGTTCTCTGTGCTTGATGACCGGCAAGGGTACCTGACCTGGCTGATGCATAGCGCTTTCCTTGACATCTCCAGCATCGTTGGCGGCCATCACTTCTGCTCTGAGTGAATCGACTTTCATTACAGAACAGCACTGAAGACCTCATCCAGCAGAAGCTCTCTGGTCCATGCAAGACGACGGGTGCTTGTGCCTGGTGGTGTGGTCAGGTCGTCTAGCACACAGAACATACTGAAGTAAACGGTTGTTAATGGTCTGATGTGACACTTGGTGCCTCTCACTTCCCTTAAACGTGCCTGGAGTTGTGCATCATCACCCAGTTCTGCAGGGCTTGGTTTACATGAAGCAGTCATCAGTGTGTGATGCAACCAAAAGACATCTTCTTTGATGACACTCCATGACACTCTAAGCTCAGTGGCCACTTCCGTCTGAGAGCATACTGCTTGAAGCTTCACACTGGCAAGGTACTGTTGAGCAATTGTAAGGTGTTGTCTTGGTCTCATGATGTCAAAGTGTGAACAGCAGGATGAGGAGGACAGTTTAAATCCCAATTCAACTTGATCCCCTAAATGTGTTGGTCAATTCAGGGATCAAACACCTGTTGGGAATTTTGCCATTAGACTCCTTATTAGAAATCAGCAAGTTGTGCAAAAAGTACTGAAACATTGAACAGTTGGACACGTGCATCTAAACGTGATAGATGGGCTTATTTAGGGCATTTAAGAAAAATTAAAATAAATTTTATGTTTATCCTGAAATTTCAAGCAAAAGGCAAATATTCCTAACTTTTCATGAGTAGTGTCTGGTGTGTGTGTGTGTATATATATATATATATATATATATATATATATATAATATATATATATATATATATATGTATATAATATATATATATTTTGTATATATATATATATATATTTATGTATATGTGTGTGTGAATATATATATTCTTTGGTTATTTCTTTTTTTCCTTTTTAAAAGAGTGCTGCTTTTTCTTATTTTTATTATGTGTGTGTTTATATATATATATAATATATATATTTATTATATATATGTGTGTGTGTGAAAAATCAATTACTGTGTCTATTTTTCACCTAACACTTACCTTGAGTGCTGCAAATTTTTCCTGGATTTATCTTGTTTTGGGGCTCCCTTGTCGGGAGTTCTATTTTTGCTGGCACCCCGCATGTAATGATATAAGGAAGTGCTGCTGATTTTGCTCTATCTATCTATCTATCTATCTATCTATCTATCTATCATATCAAAATCTATTATATACTAAAATAGTATAATATATGTTTTAAAAATTGATTACTCACTTGTAACACCTTCGCAAACAATTTAGATATCAGAAAGTAGCTTGCTAATAATAAAGGCAGTTAAATTGCAGTGCAAAAACGCACCAAAACTGCTCCGTGTGAAAGCACCCAAAGGGTATGTTCACACGGCGTAATTGCGCTGTAATGCGCCCAAAATATGCCCCACAATTACAGTAATTCATAGCTTTCATTGAGAACTATAAATACCCAACGTTTTCACCAGTGTATAATACGCTGCGGGGAAAACAGTTAACATGTCACTTCTTCCTGGCTCTTAGGTTATGTTCACACGATGTACTTCGGCGCGGGGGCCCCATTGGCATTCATTACTCGCGGCGTGTATTCGCCGGAAAATAATTTACATGTCACTTATCTCCCCGCGCGTACAATATGATCGTATTGTACGAGCGGGGATAGGAGGCGTAATACAGAGTTCTCTATGAGGTCTATGGATTACCGTAATTTCAGCGCGCATCTTGCCCATGTCAAATAAGCGGCGAAATGAGTGCCGAAATTACGCCATGTGAACATACCCTTACGCACCGGGGAGAATGAAAGTGAATGGGAGACGGCTGCCAGTGCTTTAGAAGCAGGCACCGGCTAGCGCCACCTCTCAGACACCCCGCGTATTGCGGTGCACACAGCACATGCCGCAATACGCCATTTGACCATACCCTTTTCGAGACTGGGGAGATAATAAGATGTTGGATAACAGAGGGCCCATATAGAGATCTTGTATGGGGGCCCTCTGCTGGCTGTGTCCAGACTGACTTGAACAGAGGCAGAATTTAGCCTAATAGATTTGTTCTCTCCTTCTAATGGGGCAGCTTGGGATCCCAGTGGTTTCTTTATAACATGACTTTCATCATAATTCTAAAACCACTACTTCTATACCTCATCCAGTCCTTGTAACCATCTCATTTGATGCAATCTATGTCTGCAGATGCAGGATGCCATGGGTTATGAGCTTCCCTGGGTGTACTTCGTCAGCTTGGTTATTTTTGGATCGTTCTTTGTCTTAAACCTTGTGTTGGGTGTGTTGAGTGGGTAAGTACACCAATGATGGATTCTAGAAGCATGTTTTTTTTTTAATAAAACAAGAAAGGTTTGATACACCGGCCTTCTATCAGTTGGACATCTTCTTTCTGAATATGTGTTCCGATATGTTATCCATGTTGTCTGCACCCACTTGGATCTTCACTTCGGACTTTATGTATGAAAACTGTCTAGCAGTAAGACTGTCTTTGTTGCCCATAGCAACCACGGCATATTGGATCCGAAAAATGCATCCAAAATCGCAGCGTTAATCGCATCCAAATAGTATCCAACACTCTTCCAACACGCAGGTGCATGGGAGTTACTTGAGTTCACGCAAGGAAGAGAAAACAAACTTTTTAATACATGGAAAGAAAAGCATATAAATAAATTAACCCCTTAAGGACCCTGGACGTATGAGTACATCCCAGGGTCTCTAAGGGCCTTTGCAGGGGGATCACTCCGCGACCCCTCTGCACAGCCGCCGGGTGTTAGTGGCTAATTGCAACTGAAACCCGGCCGTTACAGCGCGAGCGGGCAGCGCCACCCGCCCGTGCTGTGTAACCCCTTAGGCGCCGCGGCAAAGATGGCCGTGGCATCTAAATAAATGAAGAGCGGTGCCGCGCACCATTCTTCCCGGCGATCGGCATCCCCGCAGCATAGCTGCGGCGATCCGATGCCTGTGAAGGCTCCCACCGCTGCCATGTCCTCGTTTGCCCCACTTCCGGCCACAGGCAGTAAGTGGGGAAACCGCCATCTTTGTACAGTCTAATGCATTGCCTATGCAATGCTTTAGACAGTATTAACGACCGCACCCCATAGTGGTAAAGTACCCTAGGGGGACTCAATTTTAAAGTTAAAAAAAAAAAAAAAAAAAGAAATAGAGTTTTAAAGTACAAAAAAAAAGTATTAAAAGTTCAAATCCCCCCCTCCTTTCTCCATTTTACAAATAAAAACAATAAAAAAGTTACACATATTTGGTATCGCTACGTCCGAAAAAGTCCGACCAATGAAAATATAACATAATTTATCCCGTACGTTGAACACCATAGAAGAAAAAAATTCCAAACGGCAAAATTGCGTTTTTTGGTCATTTTAGTCACTTAAAAATTGGAATCAAAGTGATCAAAAAAGTCACATGCATTCTAAACTACTAGCAATAAAAAGTACACTTCAGCCCGCAAAAAAATTGCCACTCAGTGACGTCCGTAGATAGTACAAAAAAGTTACTGGTCGCACAAAATGGCGCCACGGCGCCATTTTCAAAAAAAAAAAATGTTTGACATTTTTTTACGGTCCAAAAACATAATGGAAACCCGACAAGTTTGGTATTGCCGGATGCGTATCACCCTGTATAATACAGATCACACATTATATTTACCGAAGGTTGAACGCCGTAAAAGCACAACACCCACAAACATGGCGAAAATGTATTTTTTTTTTACAATTTGTCCCACTTGGAATTTTTTGCCGGTTTCCCAGTATATTCTATAGTATAGTGAATAAGACCATTAGAATGTATATCTTGTCCCACAAAATAAAAACCCTCATAGGTCTATGTAGGTGGAAAATTAAAAAAGTTATAGCTCTGGGAAGGCGAGGAGGGAAAAATGAACGTGTCAACAACAAAAAAAAGCTGGGTCCTTAAGGGGTTAAAAGATCTATTTCATGAGAAGGAGAAGCGTTTTCTCACATGCAAGAAATTAAAGAAAAGTACGAGCTTCCAGAGAGACAATATTTCCAGCATTTGCAAATCAAACACTTTTGTAAAACCCAAGTTTTAAAAATTTAGCAAAAGCAAAAGGGAGTGAAAAATTTATGCATTATTGGGTCAATTCTTTGGGTAAATCTCTGGCGAATTATATGGCAATTTAAAAAAAAATTGAAGGGGAGAGAGACATTTCGCTTCCGGGAATAACGAACTTGGAGACATGATTGGAAAAAACATAAAAGGTTTAGAAGGGCAGAAACTCTTCATTAATGAAAGTTGGAGAGATGATTTTTTTAAATTTGCGCATAAACCAATTGACGCCTTTGATACCCCACAAAAAAAATCCCCCTCACACATGTTAAGGGAACCTGTCACATATTTTTATCCCCCCCTTTTGCTGGGGGCAGCACAACTAGTGTCAGACTGTTTCCCGCGCTGTGCCCCTTATTCTGTAAGAGTGGATTTTAGAGCATTTCCCCCCCAAAATCTTATTCATGGTATGTTTTTAAGCCCGCCCCCAAAAGGGTATCCCGCCCCCCGACATTTATTCACATTTTTTCTACCTATTCAAAGTAAAGGTTTATCATTGAGGGGGGTGGAGCCTCAGGTGGGGGGGGTTTAAAAAAAACTGACTTTTTTGAAGCTGAGATTTAAAACATTAAATACACAAAACTGCAGCATCTTAAAAAAGGGACACGCGCTGGAAAAGCAGGTCGACACGGGTTGTCTGTCCTCACAAGGGGGCATAACCATGGACGGGTTTCTTTTTTAAACACCCCAAAATGGGGTTTTTGGATAAGGCGAACCTAATACAATTAGGAGGGTCCAAAAATGAAAACAATACTGGAAAGAGTACGTGGTTAAACAAAAATTTTGGGAAGTCAGATAGAAGATGCCTTTTGGCAATATTTTCCTTTAAAAGGGAGTTTCTCATTAAAACTTTCACCTCTCCTGTGGCTGGGGTTAAATTTGGGGGCGTGGCTTGTCTCCTCTTCCCCCCCCTTTCCCCCCCCCCCAGCAAAGAAAGCTTCCTTGTAACTTTAACAAAGGGGGGGGGGGTTTTGCTCCCAATTAACCCCCCCCCCTGTGTGTGCCTCCCTAGTCTGCTGCGCTCTTGCTGCTCTTCCCCTCGGAGACAGGAGAGGGCATCTAGTTGGCCAGACAGGGGGATGCAAGTTTTCCCATACCCCCCTTGCTTACTTGTCAGAAAGACACAGGGGCTGGGAATTTTAAAAATACTCAGATGTGTCCAGTACCCAAGCAGAACCCTTCAATCCTTATCTTTCTATTAGTATGTACAGCTCCACAGAAAAACATGATTTAGTAACACACAGGGTCACTGCGTCACATCTATCTTGTAGAGAGCAGAGGAAGCCACACACAGGGGTTAATCCAGGAAGGAACCAGAAACCCCAATCCCCACAGAAGCATTCTGTGAGGGGGGGGCTCTCTGCTCCAAATGATTTATCATACAGACCCACAGCAGTAGATAAGGGTCAACAGGTCGGGGGCTATAGAATTTTAGAACGGGGTGTATACACAAAAAGGGCTACTCAAAAACAGTAGGAATTTGTAATGAACATAAATTGCAAAGCTGCTTGTTTTTTAAAAATCTTTTAATTAAAACCCCAAACATTGTAGCGAGACAACCCCCTTTTAATTGGGGGAAAATCCAGGGATGGTCGGGAAATGAAATTTTTGTCTGGAAATAAAGGTTACATACACCCTTTTGGTACTAAAAGTCATTTTAAGGGGAGTCCCCACGGGACGGGTTTCGTTTTTGTTTGCATCTTTCTGATGCTCTTCCGGGTCGGGCCCAAAATTGTCAGTCAATCTTTTGGGCCGAAAGACCCGCAGGAGCCCTATTTAAACTAAGGGTGCGATCCGCTGATCCCCAACCGCACCAAAAAAAATCTCCCGGGGGTTGGATCGTTTGATTGTTTGGATGCATTTACGCAGCGATTTTGGATGCTTTTTCGGGTCCAGAACGCCTTGAGCAACTCTAAGGGCTTTCACAGGCTTTTTCAACCCCTAATGCGGGCGGAGTTTTCCCGCAATTACGGGTTTGAATAAGGGGCGGGGGCGCGCCCCCGGCCCAATGCATGCATTTTACCGCGCATCCCCCCGGAAAATTTCATGTCCTTGGGGCCGGGGGGGGGGGAAAGGCCCGTTTCCCGGAAAATTATTACCAGGCGGGGGTTCCCCAAAAGCGCCAATCGGCGGAACCTCCCCAAAATAAACGTGGAACGGCCCCTTTAAGGGTGCGCCACACGATCATTGCCCAATACATGTTTTCTCGGGCTCCGCGATCACGCGTATTCCCGAGGCGCGGGGGGGGGGGGGGGTGCCCGGGAGCGGTACTGTATGAGGGGAAGGGGCGTAATCCCTAATCCATTCTCATGAAGCTATGAATTACCGTAATTATGGGGAGCATTTCCCCGCATATTAAGAGCAGTACGCTGCGAAATGTGCCCCAAAATAAGCCATGTGAGCATACCCTAAAACTGATTATACTGTGTTATGCTTAGAACAGAGCCTGAAGGGGCAGAGTAAGACACAGGCATACAAAGACCATCAAATCGACTGTCCCAGTGTCAATTCCCCCTCCTCAAAATTTTACGGGCCTAACCAGTGTATTGATTGTAACCCAGAGGGCTCCTTTCAAAATTAAAACTGGCACTTTTGATAAAGTTAAAAAAAAAGCGACAGGGTAAAACATCTCACCGAGTGACGGCTGCCGAGAGGGATTACATGACCCACGTTGTTCCACAGAGGGGAACTGATAAGAAGAAGTCTGTTCTGACTTTTTTTGGAAGCATGGGAAAGTTTATTAGGTTGTGTAGACTGTGTACAAGAAGACAGACCCTTTATAAGGACATATAAGACATCTGGCGCCAGACGTTACAAGCTGTTAAGGGTTTTACGCAGTCTGAACGGGGGCACAAGAGGAAAGAAGCATTGCTTCTATACTTTTATGGGAAGCATTTTACAATTTTATGGAGCAAATGTCTGCAAAAATGGAACTGGGGAAATGTTCTTTTGCTCTCATTTTATACATTTTAAGGGCGACATGTCCCATTAGGGCTGCACCTTTTTTTTTTTTTTGCATAAAAAAAATTTTGCCCGCCCAAATTCCCATATAAAGAACTTAATACACAAAAACTAAAGCCATTATACCCCAGGCAACACATTTAATGCCCCTAAACTAGCAAGTAGCTATGGCCTACTTTTTTCTGTGCACCTAGATTAGGTGCATCAGTTTACTACAAGGTAGACCGACGCCAGATTTTTGCAGGTTTGTTCATTCAGGCGCACTATACACTCTTAAATCTGGCGGCGCCTCTTTTCTGACATGTCGCCCTGAATGTTTAGCAACCAAATGCAAATGACTAACTTTTTTTTGGGGCTTTAAGTGCGAAAACCCCCTTTTTCAAATTTTTTAAAAAAGGGTGTTCCCACCAAGACTTTGATGGGATACTTTAGAAAGCCCAAAATGTGAAAGTCCAGGCCTACACCTCTGGGAACTGGCCCCCCAAATTTTCAAATCAGAATGGAACTGTTTTAAAGTACAGACTCTTCGTTTTTTTTCATGGGGTTCTGGGGACAGCGAAAAACAGGCTCCCCTGTAATGGGAACTCCCTAGAACAAATGGAGAACACAGCCTCCCCCCGTACTTGAAAATCCCAAGAACAGAATGGAAACCAGAGCCCCCTATACTGGGAACTCCATAGAACAAAAGGAAGAAAATAGCGTTCCCCCCCTACTGGGGGCTCCCCTAGAACAGAAGGAGTAAAACAGTGTCCCCGTAACGGGGGAAATCCAAGAAAGAATGGGGAAACACAGCGCCCTGTACGGGGAAATCCCATAGAAAAATGGAGAAAACAGCGCTCCCCTGTACTGGGAACTCCCCCGACAAAATGGAGAAAACGGGGCCCCCCCTGTACTGGAACTCCCAAAAACAAATGGAGAGAACACTGGTCCCCTGTACTGTAATTTGTTTTCCTGGGTTTCCGTTTGTTCCCACTTTCTACAATTCTGTCCCTTTCAAGAGTTCTCAAAGGAAAAAGGAAAAAACCAAAGCCCAAAGGGGGCTTCCAGAAACTGAGGGGGAACAGCAATGGAGGAAATCTTAAAAGGATATCAGACTGGGTCACGCGGCTGAAGATATCGAGCCCGAAAAGGAAGAAGGGAAAAAAA